>PVKS010003056.1:83567-109142 GCA_004027875.1 Aplodontia rufa
CAGATGAAAGAAATAATAAAAATTCACTTCCTCTCTCTCTAAAAAAAAAAAAAAAAAAAAAAAAGACTAATGGGGGATGATATTGGCAACTTATTTTCAAGTGATTCACCTAAACAGTATGCATGTATGTAATTAAAATAACAGTGACCAGGCAAGTAGGGTAAAATGTTAGTAATGGGAGAATCTAGATAAAGGGCTCATGGGAGTTCTTTGTGCTTTTCTGACAATTTTATTGCTTTGCAAAAAAATGTATGATCTTGTATAAATATTGCAATATTTATAAATATTTATTGTTCTATTTGAATATAACAAAGCTTTCCTAAATACCATACCAAATCTGCTCTTTTGAGTTGTACTTCTTTTTTAAAAGTTTTTTTATCCTTTTTTTAAGACAGAGAGGGACAGTGACAGAAAGTGAATCCATTTTGTTTAGTTCTTCAAGTGACTTTTGATGCTTGGACACTTTGTTGCGTACATGGTCCTGGGGTTCAAACCCACATCCTCATGCGTGCCAGGCAAGCACCATAATTGCTGAGCTATGGTTCCAACCCTGATTTATACTTCTTAACTGCAAGAAATTTCTCTCTATATGTATTTTCCAATTACAGAGACCCCCTCAATTACAAAATAGAATATGTGAGAATGTACAGTGTTATCATTTAGATTTGCAGTATCCCTCAAAAGCACGTGTGTGAAACAGGAGCAATGATTCCATCATAAGAGCTGTAGCCTAATCAGAGGATTAATCCATCGATTTGGGTTACTGGGCTGTGACTGTAGGGAGGGAGGGTGTGTCTGGAGGAAGTAGGTCACTGGGGGGTGTGCCTTTGGGATTTATATTTTGTTCTTGATGTACAGAGATCTCTCAGCTTCCTGACCTCAGGATGAGGGGAGCCACTTCCTTTGCCTGAGCCTTTCCTCCTACATTTCTTACCTCACCTTGAGCCAGGGCTACGGAGTCAGCCATCTATGGACTGAAATCTCAACAATTCTTACATTCCTTTAACAATGTATGATTGCTGGTTGTTTTCTTTTTTCCCCTGGAAGCAGCTTTTATTGATGGGTTGTCTACAGAAAACAAAATGGCTATATACTCATTTTCAGCTATTTCTTAGGACACCAGGTTTGAGGACTCCATTGCTCTACCAGGGAATATAAATTGCCCCTTGGTTTTCCAAGGCAAGTCTTTCCCCTTCCTGTGCAGCCTAACTTAAAAACTCAGCAGCAATACTCTTGTGTTTGTTGTTTTCATCAATAATGCGGGCTGCAGCAACTTGGAAAACTAGGCGTGGATACTTATAGGGGGAAGTGATCAGATGAGTAAGAACCATGATGCACAAGAAAGAAAAGTAGCTTATCAAAGATCCTTCTGTCCTGCCTTAGTGGCTTGATCCTTCACTGGTTGCATTTCTCTTTGTGCTGGATCACACCTTTCTGAATCATCAGAAATTTCCACTGCCAGACACGGACCCAGCCCCAGGGCCATGAGATGAGCTAGTCCAAATTTGGACACATTTCTGGCCCATAAGGGTTTGAAGTGATCAGTCAGGCATATTTTGCTACCCCTGTACATCTTAGCTGATTTTCCATCCAGCTCAGGGACTGCAATTTCTGGAGCAGTAGTGGGATATGTGATAGGAATGTCAAACTCATATTTAAGGAGGTCATCATGGAAGTACCAGCATTTTCCAAACCACCAGGTCCATTTCTTATTGGACTCCAGATGGAACCAAACATTGTCCGGATTCTTGTTGTTCTCCACATACTGAATATGGGACTGATATTCTTCCTTTAGTTGCTGTACCCATAACTCCTGATCTTGGGGTCCGGCATTAGTCTTCAACACTGGGATCTCAGACACAACACGCCATGTGTCCTCACCCATCATATTGGCCAGGGTCTGATTGATGATCTTTTGCCTATAAACTGTTATTTTCAGGATTTAGCTTTTTTCTGTCTCTGATTCCTCTACTGAGTTTGACTTATTTCACTTAACATGATGGTTTCTAGTTCCATCCATTTCCCTGCAAATGCCATGACTTCATTCTTCTTTGTGGTTGAATAAAACTCAATTGTATACATATACCACATTTTCTTTATCCATTAGTCCACTGATGGACGTCTAGGTTGGTTCCATAGTTTGGCTATTGTGAGTTGTGCTGCTATAAACATGGGTATGCATGTGTCACTGTGGTATGATGACTTCAGTTCTTTAGGATAAATGGCAACCAGTGGTATATAGCTGGGTCATGTGGTGGTTCCATGCCTAGTCTTTTGAGGAGCCTCCATACTGATTTCCATAGTGGTTATACTAATTTGCAGTCCCACCACCAGTGTAAAAATGTTCCCTTTTATCCACATCCTTTTCAGCATTTATTATTATTTGTATTCTTGATGACTGCCATTCTGACTGGTGTGAGATGAAATCTCAGTGTAGTTCTGATTTACTTTTCCGTAATTGCTAATGACGTTGAACATTTTTTATATATTTGTTGGCCATTTGCATTTATTTTGATAAGTGTCTGCTTAATTCATTTGCTCATTTATTAATTGGGTTATTTGATTTCTTTTGGTGTAAAGTTTTTAAAGTTCTTTATATATTCTGCATATTAATCCTCTTCCAGAAGAGTAGCTACCAAAGGTTTTCTTCTGGGAAATATTTAACTTGAAAATTTGATGTTGAAATGCCTTTATGAATATGCAATGGGGTGAAGAAAGTTTTAACTAAGGAAAAGTCATCTTTGCAAACTATATGAAGTATCAGAGCAGGATGTAAGCCCTGGTAGTGTCTGGGTGTGATAGGTGCCAGAATTTATGAGAAAGGGAAGACCTCTTCTAGGAGACCAGGGCAGGAATTTGTTGTTTTGCATCTCAAAGAGGAAGAAAAGTGAGTAACCCTCAGGCACTGTTGAGGGTGGGTGCTTAGAATTCTCTTTAAGGTCATTTACATAGCTCAATTTGAGCCCTTCATTCTTCTTAGCTCAGAATGCTTCAATAAAGTCTGTCAAACTCATGTTCATGCAATTTGCTATATAATCATTTTTCCATCCACCCATCCATTCATTCATCAACTTTTAATTGAACAAATCTTATATTCTCAGCATGTTATAGACCTGAAGCTTATCAGAGTGAACAGTTTGCACCTGTGATGTCATGAGGCTTATATTCTTGTTGGAGGGAAACAATAAACAGATCAAAACATGTAACATGTGTCCAATATTATGAAGAAAAATAAGGCAAGGTATTGAGGCAGAGAGTGAGAGGGTGCATATGTGTTATTTTAGAAAGGGAGATTGGAGGCGACGTTTTGGCAATGATGGGAATGAGTTGAGAGTTCAGCTACGCAGAGATCTGGGAGGACTCTTCTAGGAAGAGGGGCTGTGTGTGTAAAGGCCCCTGAGGCAGAAGTAGCTTGGTGTGCTTAAAACAAATAACATGCAGGTCAGTGTGCTTCAAGAACAGTGAAAAATGGGAAGAGTTTCAGCAAATGATACACATGATTATTGTGGAAAAGAGGAAGACTGAGCTCCAGGTAGTGAAATGAGTGTAACAGAAGAAACTTCTAGAATCCAGGGGTTGGAAACTTGTGCTGGTTCTGAGAATGAGCAATCATCTCCTACCTCATCCCAGAAACCTTAGATACCACTTTCAACTTCTCAAAACAAAGTAATGGCAGGCGAAGACATTATGTTCTGATCTTGGAGAGGCAAGCCAGTGCTGATACCTGGGTTGCTCTGAAACAACTATTGAGCAGTACATAAACCTTCCTCAAAATTTTGGTTTGGATTATCATAACTCTCCAGGAAGATATAGTGTCCCTGCAGTGTTCCAGTCATTCTTTAATAAGATTCATTGATTTTTTTTTTTTTTGAGAGAGAGAGAGACAGATGGGGAGAGAGCAAGAGAGAAAGAATTATTTTATTTATTTTTTCACCTGGGCTTTGTTTCTTTGACATTTAGTTGTGTATGTGGTGCTGGGATTTGAAGCCAGGTCCTTGTGCGTGCCAGGTAAACACTCCAACTGCTGAGCTACTGCTCCAGCTTTTAATATTAAAATCAGATTTTAATAATAAAATCACTATGATGTAAACTTTAGGAGAGTTGCATGTTTGTCTGCATTCTCACTTTCCCTAAACCCTTCAAAAGTGCCTGGGACATAATAGTAGCACAGTAAATACTTGCTAAAGAAATCAAAGTAACAGTAAATCAATTATTCATTTTGAAATACAAAACGGCCCACACATCCATCCTTTAAAAATTAAACGAGTTTATTTAAAAGTCTAATATCATGGATAATTATGTATTGATGACTTTAGCCAGAAGGTAAATAGGACCCAACCCATTCTTTTGCCTTGGTTTTCCAAATAGAACATTTTAATAAAATAGACAATTTGATCACAGAACATCTGTAACAATATCTAATATTTTCAAGCAATAAAAGCTTAATTTAGATAGACAGTGTTCTCATCCAGATTTTATGACATATTAACCCGACAGGTATCAGTTTGAAGAGTGTCAATCTAAATTGAAAATATGCCAGGTTTATTAACACCAGCATAACAGACTTTTTAATTAAGTTGCTGATTCTGTCAATAATATAGCTCACTGTTGTTTCTGAAAAGAGTTGCATAAGCAGTTCTTTTACAAAAAAAAGCTTTTATTCCTTAACTTATTTGTTCCAAGCATAGTTGTTCAAAATTTTAACAAATGTGCAAGAATCCAAGCACAATTTCATGATGTGTTATTTATTGCTCAAAAAAAGGATGTTTAGATGTTTTAATTTGTTCTTTAAAACATAAATCTGTCTTATCAGGAACTTTATGTATACTATTGAATCGGTTAAAATTCAGATTTTAAAGTATAAATTGATCCTTCGGGAATTCTGATATTATACAGGATATTATAATACAGTGTTCAGTGTGCTGGAAGTGAAAATTACATTTCCAATGCTGTTTTGTGCTCATAAGGATTTCTACCTCCACTCTCCCATAGCACAATAAATGCTGCCTGTCTTTGTACCAAACATACAACACAAAAGGTGCTGGCATCCATAAAACCTGGAAAAGATGTGATGTTCCAGCCTGATTATAATTTAAATGAACTGTCAAAAAGCAGAGACCTCATTATCTGGAATGGATGGTCCTTAAAAGAGTCTTACTATTTAAATTTTGAAGCCAGGCAGCCCAAATGAGAATATTTTCCTAATATGTGTTGACATTCATATTTATTAATTGATCTGTCAATATTTTACTTGTGTCTAACATTTTTAGAGATGTTGTCTTTCTATGCTGAATGATTTGATTCATCTTCAAGATGAAAGAGTTGTTCTAGCTCATGAAACTTCAGCAATTGTGTTGATATTTCTTTCATCAATTATTATTTGATTTTTTTAAAGAGAGAGAGTGTGAGAGAGAGAAAGACAGAATCAGTTTTATTTAGTTTAGTTTTTCATGTGGCTTTCATTGCTCTGACACTTTTTTTGTGTACATGGAGCTGGGGCTAGAACCCGCATCCTTGCACATGACAAGCAAGCGCCAGAACTGCTTAGCCACTGCTTCAGTCCCTACTCCATATATTAACTTGTTCTTTTGTATCTGACCCTTTTTTATTTATTTATTTATTTTTAAAGAGAGAGGGACAGTGAGAGAGACAGAGAAAGAGAGAAACAACTTTATTTAGTTTTTCACATGGTCTTAGTTGCTCCAACACTCAGTTGTGTACATGGTACTGGGGTTTGAACCTGGGTCCTCGTGCTTGCCAGGCAAGCGCCGAAACCGCTGAGCCACTGCTCCAGCCCCTGACCCTTATTTAAAGGTATGGATTCTTTTAAAAGCTAAAGCTCTGGGGCTGGAGCAGTGGCTCAGTGGTTACTGTGCTTGCCTGGCATGCCCGAGTACACGGGTGCGAACCCCAGCACCACGTACACAGTCAAGTGTTGGAGCAACGAAAGTCACATGAAAAAATTGTCTCTCTCTCACTGTCCCTGTCTCTTTAAAAAAGAAAAAAAATATAAACCTCTTACAAATTTGAAGGAAATGCTCTCTTCTTAAAAGAGGCATCCTATTTAATTTCGAATTCATCCTGTTTTATCTTCTGCCAAGGAGTCAATTTGGCCCTTGGTGGTAGATTGATTTGCCGAATCCTCTATCCCTTCCTCTGTCCCTGCCATGTGACTGCATGGTTCCTGTCATGAAGAGCTGGATTCTGTTTTGCCACCTTTGAAGCTTAGCTGAACCTGTGAGTCACATTGGCCAATAAACCCTACAGAAGTGAGTGTGTGCCAGCCCTGTGTTCTTCCATCTTCTCCAGGACCCTCACCATGTGAACAAGCCTGCTGGGGGATGGAGACCAAGGGAGGCAGAGCTGAGTCCTCCCACTCAAGGACACCCTAGACTTGCCAACCTGCCAGCTGAGTGCAGATGCTTGAGCAAGCTCATTTAAGACCAGCGGAAGCCAGGTTAGAGCATCAGCACCACCAGCCAATCCTTACCTTTATGAGCAAAATAAATGTGTGTTCTTGTAAGCCAGTGAGGTTCGGTGATTGTGGTACTATTGTGGCAATAGACTACTAACATAGCTCTTAATGTTATTTTTGTTCAATTGGCTGCAAAGATACAGGGGCAATGCTGATCAAACAACTTGTCTTAAGTTCATATGTGCCTAAAATCATTTCTAGCCCATAGTAAGGGCTCCAGTAATAGTTGTTTGCTGAATTTACAAATAAGTAAATTAGTCCTCTGAGACATTTCTTTGGCTAAAGAAGGTTACATTTCCATAAGTGTTAAAAAGTAGAAGCCTGGTGTGGTGATGCACACCTGTAATCCCTGCAACTCAGGAGGCTGAGGCAGGAAGATCGCAGGTTCAAAGCCAGCCTCAGCAACTTAGAAAGTCCCTAAGCGACTCAGCAAGACCCTGGCTCAAAATAAAAAAGGGGTGGGATGTAGTTGAGTGATAAAGTACCCCTAGGTTCAATCCCCAGCAACCTCCACACCCCCAAAAGGCTACGAATAATTTTTCTACAAGTCCAGAAGAAAGCCTCATGCCAAACTTTCCTAGGGGGCCAAAATGGAGATTACATGTGATTAATTTTATAGATTTTATTTCATGGATGTACACTTTTTAATAATTGGGCTCAGAATTCTGTATGTGCTTATTAGACTAAGATGATCATTATGATGTTCAAGTTATCTATGACCTGTTGGACTTATTTATCTACTAATTATTGCAGCAAGTATAGTAAAATCATACCATGACTGTGGATTTGTAAATTCCTATTTATGCTTCTTTTGATTTTTGACTCATATATTTCAGGTGCATAAAAATCTCGAATTTAAAAAACATTCATATTGGCCAGATGTGGTGGTGCACACCTGTAATCTCAATGATTTGGGAAGCTAAGGCAGGAGGATTGCAAGTTCAAAGCCAGCCTCAGGAACTTAGTGAGACCCTGTCTAAAACTAACACATAAAATGGGCTGAGGATGTGGTTCAGTAGTTAAGTGCTGCTGGGTTTCAATCCCTGGTATAATTAATAACTAGTAGTGCTCTTTACCTTAGTCTATTTTGTCTGATATTAGTGTATGTAGCCAACCCTTAAATAAGCAAGTCTCATGGAAAGCAATAATCAAAATGCATCTTGATTTCTTTCTTTCCCACCAACTCTTTGAAATATATTCACTGGGAAACTCTGGAAAAAAGAAAAAAAAAAAAAAAAAAAGGACCAACCTGGAAGGCCACACATCTTCTCCCAGACACAGAAAGTGCAATCGTCACTTTAGATAGTGACCAATCTTAAATTAACAACTAGTGGGACTAGAGCGGTGGCTTGGTGGTTGCAGTGCTTGCCCGGCATGCGCAAGTACATGGGTTCAAACCCTAGCAATCCATGTACACAACTAAGTGTCAGAGCAACAAATGCCATGTGAAAAACTCAATAAAAATTGATTCTCTTTGTCTCTCTCTCTCTCTCTCTCTCTCTCTCATTGTCCTCTCTTTAAGAAAAAAAAATTAATAATTAGGTCATCCAGTATAACTAAAATAAAGCCCTACATGTTTGACATAGAGATAACAGCTCACTTCTTCAAAAACATGAGTGCTTGCCAGGTAGAGGGAATGTGAAGGCTGATGATCAGAGGCTGTTACAGATCTTGACTCCCTGTGGGTGCCACAGACATGAAACCAGGGACCCGAGGAGGGTGCACACCCCAGAAGCCAGGAGGCACAATTGTTAACAGTTGGCAAAGATGGAGGACCAGCCCAGGGTGCTGGGCCTGCAGAAGGTTTTAGAGACTGGAGCAAAAGGGAGAGGCCTCTAACGAAAGTGTTCACTTGTGCCAGCAGAAGAAATCAAGGTTTGCTGACCGGAAATGTGTGTGCAGTCCCTGCAGTGAAGTCACAATCCCTTGTCTAATGTCCAGATGAGAACATTTCAGACCCAGAATCCATTGACCGAAGAGTAGACCTGTCCCAAGAAAGAAGGACCTGGGATTCCATGACAGGCATTCACGGGGATGGTTTCCCAGACCTTAAAACAGACTTATGACCATTTACCTTCTTGACTGGCTCACTGCGGGGAGAAGGGAATTTCCAGGCTTTCTGAAGACTTATGAACAGTGTCTGAGTTGGCACTGATGGTGGAGACCTGCAGTATCACCACGGCCCCTGGGTGGAAAGGAGCCAGTGGGAGTTAGGTGATCAGTGGTCCTGCTTATAGAGTCCACAGGGTCAGCAAACCCATCAGTTGCTATTTCTGTAGTGCCTGAATTGTAACAGTTTGAAATACTGGCAGATTGTGTAATCTCCACATTGGGTCCTTGGACTGTGAATTACAAGGAATCAGAGTGGAGAAAGTGAAGTAGCAGCCTTGAAATTATGCCAAGATAATAAATAATAACCAAGATATTAGATCAAAACTAATACTGCATCCTGAGAGAGGAGAGGTAATGGTACTGATTGGAGGATGCAGAGAAAACCATTTCCAAAATATCCCTATCTAATTGACCATATAGAAACTGATTTTATTTTTTTAGAAAGAGAGAGGGTCAGTGAGAGAGAGAGAGAGAAAGAGAGAATCAATTTTATTTAGTTTTTCATGTGGCATTCATTGCTCCAACACTGGGTTGTGTATGTGGTGCTGGGGTTTGAATCTGTATTCTTGCGCATGCCAGGCAAGTGCCATAACTTCTGATCCACTACTCCAGCCCCAGAAACTGATTTTTTTTTAAAGAGAGGAGAGAGAGTGAGAGAGAGAGAGAATCAATTTTTATTGAGTTTTTCACATGGCTTTTGTTGCTCTGACACTTAGTTGTGGGTTGCTGGGGTTTGAACCCATGTACTTGCACATGCTGGGTGAGCACCGTAACCACCAAGTCACAGCTCCAGCCCCACCAGAAACTGATTTTTTAAGGAGAACTTTATACAAATGACTCCTAGCAGGTTTTGATTTTGCATCCCAAGGGACATTGGCAATCTCTGGAGATATTTTGATTGTTACAACTTGTAAATGTAAGAGGGTGTAACTGGCATTTAATGAATTGAAGCCAAGGATGTGGATGTTGCTAAATATCCTACAATGCTGGGGCAGTCCCCTATGACAAAGAATCATCTGGCCCAAAATGTCAGCAGTGCCAAAGTTGAGAAGCCCGGCTATAGAGTGTCATAAGCACCATAAAGTATCAGCTCTGATCGCAGTCAGTGTGTTGAATGTGCTATCATTGCTACAAGAGAAATTGGGCTCCAAAACATGATACAAGATCATAATACTAACCAATGTAGAGTTCTTTTTTGCCTCTCTGACATCTCACTATCTCCTGCCTTTGACTGTGGCCACGATGACTGGGCAATAGCAGTAACTTTCTCAAGAAAAAGGTCTTCAAGAATTTAATTTCACCAGGTACTGTGGCATACACCTTTAATCCCAGTTACTTGTGAGGTTGACGCAGGAGGATCACAAGTTTGAGGCCAGCACTGGCTACTTAGCGAGTCCCTATCTCAGAATAAAAAAGGACCGGGGATATAGCACAGTGGTAGAGCAACCCTGAATTCAGTTCTTAGTATTCTTTCCAAAAAAATAATTTAATTTCAATTTTATTTCAGGATATGATCAACAAGAGAAGAGTATTGTAAAAATGAGCTGATAATAAGCATGTACCAACATTCCTTACTGTGCAACCATTTTAATTTTTTCGAAGAACAGAGCTATGTTTTATAAGCAGCTTTCTTCAGGGAGTCCATTTGCCAGACATGAAAAATCAAGTGGTGATGTTGCTGTGGACTAGATGTGGTTTGTCCCTAGAGGTTCAGGAGCCGGAAGCCTGGTCCTGATGTTGAGGTGGTGGAAACTTTAACAGGTGGGGCCTGGTGCAAGGTGATTGGGCCATGAGGCCTCCGTAGTCATGAAAGGATCAATTTGTCTCGCAGGAGTTCTGGTTCTCGTGGGACTGGATTAGCACTGTGAGCGTGGCTTCTTATACAGCAAGCCTGGCACCTGCCCTTGCTCTCTCTTGTGCTATGCACCACTTGCCCATCTTGCACGGGCTCCCACCTTTGTGATGCCATCTGCCATGCGATCCTCATCAGAGGTGAGCAGGTGTTGACTTCCCACTCTTGAACCTCCAGAGCTATGAGTTAAACAAACCCCTTTACTTTATAAAGTATCCAACCTCTGGTATTTATGATAGCAATGGCAAATGAAGATGCGCATACCACCTGGGGCTCACCTGCCTCCTGAATGGAGACTCAAGCAGGTACTGTGTGCCGGGGCTGTCCCCGGACATGCCAGCAATTGCAGGACCAATGCAGGGATCAGAATCAGCTGCCAACCCAGGAAGCCACTCAGGGGTAAATGGATTAAAAGGTTTGCCAGTGTTTAAAGAATTTGAAACTTGGTGGAGTTCCTTACACATCCTCTTCCAAGTCTGTTTTTCCTATATAGAGCTTGCCACTGGGTTTTGTCCCCTGGCTTCCAAGAAATTACAGACATAATCTTTATACTTTTCTCCATGTTTGAGGACAACAATATCATTCTGAGTATGTGACAGGATTACAGTCTCAGAATTCTTCCCAGCACAGTGGTGTAAGAAGCAACGACCAACAGCTCAGAGTAGATTCTCAAAATAAAATGACATCTAACTTTTTGTACTAACAGCTGTTACACAGCTTTAGAAAAAGCAATTAGTTGTAATAGGCAATGCACAGTTTTCATCCCCCATTCATTCTTTTAGCTAAAGCTAATTTCTTTCTTTTAAAGCGAGAGAGACAATGATAGAGAGAGAATCAATTTTATTTAGCTTTTCATGTGGCTTTCGCTGCTTCAAGACTTCGTTGTGTACGTGGTGCTGGAGTTTGAACCCGCATACTCGTGTATGCCAGGCAAGAACCATAACTGCTCAGCCTCTGCTCCAGTCCCCAAAATGAATTTCTTACCAAGGACCAGGTACTTGGTCAAAGCCTGAGTGTATGAAGTAAATCGATCACGGAAGAACTGAACAGCACATAATTTAAATTTTAGACTTGATACCCTTGTAACATTTAGGAAATGCCAAATAAGTAATTGACCTTAGATGTGCATTTTTATTTGATAGTCTCTTTGTTCAAACGCATGAAGGTATGCTGTGCTGTGAGTAGTTGTGTTCCAAGGAAGCTCTTCTGTAAAGAACCTGGAGCGGAACAAGGAATCCTGAGCATTCAGAGTTTTTCTGCGCCTTTCAAAACAAAACAAACGCAGCACCGTGTGCCAGAAAGCCAGCCCAGAGAAGACAGGATCGTCTAAAAGTATCCTTGGCCTCCCCAAACCACAGACCGAATGGCGCTCAGTGTGGCCTGACTGCTTCTCAAGAGGGAAAGCCTTGGGAAGTGACAGCTTTGTGCCAGTTGTCTGGGGCACTGGTAGAAATGCTGGGTAGGGTTGGTGCTCTTTGGATGGAGAAGCTTGCCTGTTTCTTCGCTTGATGCCCTGCTGCTGCCATCTCGATTTCTTTTGACAGTCCAAAGAAAATACAAGCAGAACTGACCTCTGCTCGGCAGCCCTGTCACCGGGGGCTCGTGTGGGCAGATCGGCATCTGCAGGCACATCTTTAGCAAGTTGGCAGCCTCTGTGCCCTTTGCAGGTTGCAATCAAACCTGCCTCTCCAGCAGCCTCTTTCTGGTTGATTAACTTTAATGTAATTTTAATTAAAAACCACAGTGTCAAAGGGTTTAGCTACTCGAGAAATGAGCACAGACTGCAGCCCAGTGGCAGCAGTCACTTGGAAAATGGAAATGTGTCCTGACAATGTTGTGCAGGGGCCAGATAAACAGGGTCGCTGCAGCGCGTCTCCCGACCCAGGAAACAGGCAAGGGACCCTCGGAACCAACAGGCCAGCTCGTGATTCAAGGGTTTCTAGTGTATGAATTCGGATGCCATCAACATTTCTGAGGACTTGTTCAGTCCTGGCACAAAATACTCTCTACAATGGCTGGCTGTGACCATTCTGTTCTCCTCTTGGCACTTGGTTCTCTAAATCAGCACACAAATCTGGGTTAAATATGAATCAAATTTCAGACCGGAAAAAAGTAGCCAAGCTTTACTGTGTTCTTCAAGTATAGAACTTTTTTTTTTTTTTACTGTATATATTTTATAGGACACAGGGAATTTCCAATCTCAGAAATAAACTTCTCTTCAAGGAAATGTTTCTTTTGCAAATAGTGTCAAAGAACTAGTGCTGAATGACATCTTGCAAAGTCATTGCCATATTACTCGAGTTGAAAGAATGAGAGGAAATGATTCTGCAAATGTTTGGTCATGCCATGTTTCAAAAATAGATTTTATTCACTATCATATTATGCATTAAAATATAGATAATTAATCTTTCTGGTTAGCCTGAAGATACTATCTTTTCAAATCCCTGTTTTCCTGCCGTATCTTTTTTTTCTGGTTGATGCAAAATAATGCTCAAAATGAAAGGCTGAAGTGTGGCCCTGTGTGGGAGAAATTGCATCCATGCCAGGGTGTCTACTCCATGCTGAAGTGCCCTTTATTCTTCCTCAATGTAGCTAAATTTTCAGGGCACAACTCTCAGGAGAACACCTAGTGACGTCAATTCTTCGGAGGAGAATTTCCTCTACCGGGTTTGTGGGACGCTGAGACTGCTTTGCTGACAGATGGGGCCGGTACAGGTGGGCCCAGAGCCATCTGAACAGAAGGGGCCCCTGGACCCTGATGGAGAGGATAGACAGAACGGTGGGGGAGAGTTTAGGGCAGTGGACAGGGAGGGGAGAGAGGAGGCACAGAGGATTTCTACACTGAATCCAGCAGAGAGGAAGAAAAGCAAAAACAAGCAGATGGGTGGATAGGGAGAGGCGATTTGAATTGTGTAACTTGCTTAAGAGACTAATAAAAAACGCCCTCTGGGGACAGAACTTCCCCACAGGCAATTTTGGAAAATTAGAAATTTATCTAAGATGGCCAAAGTAAGGGAAAACACGAGAGAAATAAATGTGACAGTATAAAAATGAGTCGTGTGTGAGCTTGTGGGATGAATCCTCTTCAGCCCCAGGACCTATTAGTCAGCTACTCTCTGACTTTCTGGTGGTTGAGAGCTATTAGAATTACTCGCAACTGCTTTCTCTGGTAAGAAACAGAACAGAAATCGGATTGTCAGTTCAGCAGATGATATAATTGATCAAAATGGACTTAGAGAACAACTCAGTACATTGATCGAGTTCTTATAAGGAAATAAAAAAAAAAAAGCAGAGGAAAGCCCTACTGGAGTAGAATCTGAGGATCCCAAAATATCTTCCTTAGACCATTATTCTTTCATCATAGTTATGTGTGTGTGTTTGCAAAATAGAACTACAAAACCGAGCTGGGGAGTCTTGTGTTCAACACCAGTTTATTTTATTTTATTTTATTTTATCTGCAGGACTTTTCCTATTCCCTCTTAAATGTGCAGTTTTTCTCAATTTTAGTAATGTAACTTTTTTTTTTTGAAAAACATTTCCTTGGGGTTGTTTTCAAAGTGCACCCCTTAGAAAACCAACACAAAGACACACAGGGTTTGATCCTTACCAAGGAGCTCATCTGAGTGGGGACATTTTTGATGGACACTGATTTGCCCTGCAGCTTGTGTTGAGCAGTGGGGCCCTGGCCATCCAGCTAGTGTCATCTTATAACCTAAACCCAAATGCAGGGGACCAGATTGCTCATGATGCTTTTTTTTCTACTTTGCAGTAGGCATATTGAATTACAAAGTTTATATTTGTGCTAAGAGAAATTAGCCAAGCTTAGGAAATCAAAGGTTGGGGGGGTTTCTCTCATATGTGGAAGCTAAAGTAAAAAAAAGAATGGGTGAGAAAAGGGCAAACTTATATAATAAACCCACCAACATGGGTTAACCAACGAACTGCGGGAAGCTTGGTTGGGTGGAGGGGTGAGGATGGAAGTCGGGGAGAAAGAAGGGGAGGATGGGGACAGAAAAGGGGTGATATTAACACTGTATGGTGGTCTTAGCACCTCTAAGGTACTGAATACCTCACATGCAGACATTTAAAGCACAAAAAGTGGCAAAAATATTTTATACATGTTTAAACAATGGGGGCAGGGATTGGTGGAGGAAAGAGCAAGGACTGGGGAAAAGAAGAGGGTGATTATGCAATATATGATTATATTATGTTCATGTATGAATGTGAAACAACAAACTCCTTCATTGCGTAGAACTATAATGCACCAATTTAAAAGAGCTTAATAAAAAGTTGAAGTGACAGAGCAGCAAGGGTATATTTAAAACATAGAGTAGAACACTGTTACAAATCCAACTACTATGTATAACCATGAAGCTCTAATTTTAAAAAATCTCTTAAAATAAAAAAAGAAAAATGTTTATATTTGGTTACAAGTTGTTATACAAAATCTTTGGTATACTTTACGGCCTAGGCACTGACTGGATTCTGCTGGTTTGCACCACTGTTCTCTGTGTCCCAGCTGAATGCCAACTTTGCTCCTGAATTTTTTCTTTTTCAATGTACAATGTTATATTTGCCATGGACAATAAATTGATCTTCAGCTCTAGAAGAGCAGAGACAGGTCTGGTTTTGCTCACTACAGTGACCCTAGTGCTTGGGTGAACTTAAATATTTTTATAACAAATGAATTATCCCTCTGGCTAAAGTTAGATACCAGAGTTATTACCAATGTAAGAACTAACTTTATTAATTACTAGCAATTTTTCTTTAAAAGTACTATTGAGGGGCTGGAGCAGTGCCTCAGGGGTTATGGCACTTACCTGGCAAACATGAGGACCCGAGTTCAAACCCCAGCACCACGTACACAACAAAGTGTCTGAGTAATGGAAGTCACATGAAAAACTAAATAAAGGTCACTTTTCTCTCTTTCACTTTCTCTCTCTCTCTGTCCCCTCTTTCTTTAAAAAAGTGGGGGGCTCTGTCCCCTTCCCCCACTGTAGGGGAAGTCTGCCCTTTTCCCTATGCTTTACTTATTTTTTTTTTTTTAAGAGAGAGGGACAGTGAGAGAGACAGAGAGAAACAACTTCAGTTTTTCACATGGCCTTCATGGCTCCAACACTTAGTTGTGTATGTGGTGCTGGGGTTTGAACCCAGGTCTTCGTGCTTGCCAGGCAAGCACCGAAACCGCTGAGCCACCGCTCCAGCCCCTAATCTTTACTTTCCATAATAAAATTCATCTACTACTCTTTAAATAAAAAAAGCACTATTGAACACCAGTTATGTGCTAATCATTCTGTTATGAACCTAGGGAGATACCGGACGAAGGCAACAGGAGACTCTTCAGGGAACATGTCTTCTGGTGGGGTAGGACTTTAAGAAGAGAGAATGCAATCAACTTGGTGGGTAGGAAAGAGGGTGACAGGATCAGGGAGTGCAGGTGGAGAAGAGAATCAATCATACTCACACTTAAGCTTCCAAGGAGAATTCAAGTTGTCACATTTAGGGGTCCATTCTATCCACACAATCAGTGGTGCGTTCACTTCGGATGGGAAGGCACATTTGCTGTGGTACTGAGCTCCTCTGTGTGAGTACGCAAAGCCTACGTTTTGGGAGATGACCCAGTTGATGTAAAGGGGTGTCAGCATCTCTCCTGCTGGATGTTAGCAATAAGTTCCACATTTGCCTAATACATTTTCACACTGATTTTAATTCTGTTAACCATTTACCCCTTTAAAAAGCTTTGGGTGGGAAGTGTTTTTATTTTAATTTTACAGACAAAGAAATAAAGGCTCAGAGACATTACAGGATTCCTTAAGGTTCGTGACTGAGCCACTAACCTGGCTCTGAGTCCTCTGTGCTGAGAGCTTTCCATCAGCATACTCACCTTGAAGGCAAGTGGTTTTTAACTTCCCCAGAATTCTTACTACAGTGCTGACTCAATGAAAGTAACCATTAAATGCAAATCTAGATAATTCTTGTTTCTTTTGTGCCCAACAGTCATGCTTGAGGATATTCTATCCAGTATAAATACACAGTAGAGTTTGTGTTGTATTTCTCAAATGCCTTTCTATACCTACTCAATAGTAATAAAGGCTGTCAATTCCATTATGGAACATCTCATTTTTGCTTCAGGGACATGCTATGTATTTTTGTTTTAAAAAATTATTTAGGGTTGCATTGTACTACAATCATAAATGCATATAAAGGAACAATATGATATTCATTTGATCCTAAATCACAATTACCCCTCATCGTCCACATCCCAGTCTCTTAATTGTTCTGTATTATGCTCCAAAGAGATATAAATGTCCATATATACTTTTGTATTTTAATTGTCTGTGTCCCCTATGAACCTAAAATCTCTTGGAGTTAAACTGAATTAAAAATTATACTCTATCTTTCAAATACTACAGGTATTTTTCCAAATAACTTGTAAGCTTTGTTCAGGACCTATAAAGACATCCTGCACAAACACTAGTGTGCTTTCCAATCTTGAGAAAATGTTTAGTTTCAGAAGCAATTCTCTTTTGTACTTCCAAAATAACCCGACTCTTGATCTCTGTAGGATTATCAACTTAATGAGGATAGAGCAATGTTTATCTTTTCTATACCCCTATGTCCAGCATCTTTCCTCCCTGGAATATAATTAATAACTGTTCAGTGAATGATTAGTCTCACTTTTTCTCTCATAGAGAGCTCTGATTTGGGTAGTGCTTAGGGAAAAGCATGGCTGTGATTATGTTTTGGGGGTTTTTCTTTGTAGATGAATTTGGCTGCCAAATATGTCAATGTTAAACAAAATCTATCCTGGAATTTCTCTGACACTCAATGAATCTAGAAAGCAGAAATGGAGAGTTTAATTCTAATTAACATTTATCATGCAGCCAATAAAACAGATGGGCAGAACTGATTTGGAAAGAAGATAATTATTTCTGTAATATTTTGGGTTCATCATTCTGAAATCTTACTATTGTATACCCATTAAGTTTCTGTGTACTGAAGAAGCTGGATAAGAGAAACAAAGTGTGAAATACGTATTTTGAGCAAAAGATCCTATACTAGACATTTTTACTTCCATGATTTAATTTAATAGGCATAATCTATCAAGATAGATGTTATTAGTCATGTCTTATAAATTAGGCAAAGTAAGGCTTAGGGCAACTAAGTTACCTAAGTCCTGAGCCCATCTTAGTGAGGGAGAAAATATGCTTGGCAATTCTCTCATTCACAAAAAGCTAGGTATGATACCAAAGGCCTATACTGTAATAGAAATATCAGAGACAGACATTTGAAGACAGCTCTACCCAAACCAGTCAACCCAGGTTGACTGTGCACATGCTCAAGACTTCACCCTTGAGAAATATCAACAGAGGCTACACACTGTAGGAGAAATAGACCTTGTTAAAATAGGTGCATGGGGTCAGGGCAAAAAAAATTCAAACAAAAACTCAATAGAAACCAGACTTGGCCAGTGGGGAGGTGAATCAGTACTTAGAATTTCTATAATACATTTCCAGTTTAAAACAACAACAACAACAGAATCATAAGACATGCAATAAGCAAACAAACAGCCCAGGAGAGTATGGCCCAAACATAAGAAATAGAAGACAACAAAAATCTACTGTGAGAGGGCCCAGATAGTAAATTTAACAAAGGCTTCAAAGGAATAGTTGTGAATATGTTCAAAAAACTAAGAAGGAAAAGAAACTATGATGATAATATCTCATCAGATGGGAAATATCAATAAAGAGACAAATTATAAAAAAAGAACCAGGTGGAAATTATGAAAAGTGTACTAACAGAAAGTGAAATTTTATCTAGAGGGACTTGACAATGGTTTTTAACTGATGGAGAAAAGAACTAGTAAACTTGAAGATAGATTAATAGAAATTTTGAAATCTGAAGAACAAGGGGAAAAAGAATGAAGAAAAATGAAAAAACATTTAAAATGTTGTGGAATACCATTAAGATATTAACATATCACAAAAGCATAGAAGAGAGAAGTAGAAAAAACATTTCATGAATATGTAATGGCTAGAAACTTCCTAAATTTGTTGAAAAATACTAATCTACACATTTAAGAAACTCTACAAACTCCAAATAATATGAATACAAATAAATTTACAAACAGATATATCATAGTAAAAATACTGAAAGTCAAGACAAAGACAAAGAATATTGAATGTATCAAGGAAAAAAAATGATCCCATACAATGGTATGTTCAATAAGATTAACTGCTGAGTTCTTATCAGAAACAATGGGGATCAGAAGGCAGTAGGATGACATATTTGCAGTGCTAAGACAAAAAAAAATCTCAACCAAGAGTCTTATATTAGGGAAAACTATCTTTAAAATAATGAAGACATTACCAAATCAGCAAAAAATGGTCAGAATATGTTGCTAACTGACATGCTTTGTAAGAAATACTAGAGGAAGTTTTCAGGATGAAAGCAAGAAATTCCTGACAGTGATTTGAGTCCATTAAACACACACACACACACACACACACACACACACACACACACACAAGCTAATTTAAAATATAGCATATTTCCTTTTTCCTTTCTTTAGTCTCATCAGTGATTTAAAAAGTAATTTCATAAAATTATGCATATGATGATACGTTAAGACCTACAATATACAGAAACGTGATATAATTGGCAATAATATTACAAAGTAGGTTAGTTGTAGTAGCCCTGTATTGGAGTAAGAAAATGATACCAAATGGTGACTTGAATCCTCAGGAACAAATGAAAAGGACAAGAAATACTTAAAAAGAAGATCAGCATAACAAACTTCATAAATTTATACTTGCTCTCCTTTCTTCAGCTCCTTTAACACACATAAAGTCATCTATACAATGATTATAATAATACCAATATAAAACATTAATTATAATATGTATAGGCTTATAATATGTGTAGATATAATAACAATGCACTTATATAAGTATATATGACATATTAGCAGGGCTGAGAAGAAAAAATCTCAACCAAGAGTCTTATATTAAGGAAAGCTATCTTTAAAAAATGAAGGTAAAATAAAAAAGACATTACCAAATAAGCAATTATATACAGTTATGTATAATAAGAGTACAAAAACTGGGTCAGAGAGTGAACTCTGTAGGAGTAATGTTCGGTCTCTCATTGAAATCAGATAGCATACACATGGAGTAGATTGTGGTAAGATGTATATGCCAAGCTTGAGAACAATCACTAAGAAATTAACTACATACATAGTAAAAAAAAAATCATTACAGGAATTAAAATGTTACGATAACATTCACTCCATGCAAAACACAGCTGTAAAAGAGGAAAACAACACTAAGATTCCTAAATAAATAATGGGCCAAAAATTTTATTGCAAAGGAAGTTAGAAAATTCTTTGAGATGAATGAAAATGAGTACACAACATACCAAATCATGGGGTGCTGCTATCTCAGTACTGAGAGGCAATTTATAGTACTAAGTGCTCACACTAGAAATGTGGAATTCTCTCAGATAAGTAAATTTCTATCCCCCCCCCAAAAAAAGAAAAGGAAAAACAAACTAAACCTGAAGCTAGTAGGAAAAAGGCAATAATAAAGTTTTGAATAATAAAACAGAAAATTAGAAAGCAATTAAAAATATACAAAACAAATTGGTTTCTCAAAAAGACCAACAAAATAGACAGGTTGTTAACTAGATTAACCAAGAGGGAAAGATTAGAAAGAATACACGAATAAATAAAGTCAGGAGTAAAAAATGAAACATTACTATCAATTTTGCAGAAATAAAAATATGCTATATGAGATACCTAGAGTAATGGTTACGTCAACAGATTAAACAATATAGGTGAAATAGATGAACTCCTGGGAAGACAGATCACTTAGACTTATTTAAAAATAACTAGAAGATCATTGTATGCCTATAAAATGTAAAAAGACAAGTAACTAAAAAAATTTCCTGCAAAGAAGAGTTCAGGTTTAGATGGCTTCACTGGTGAATTCCATCTAAATTTTAAAGAATAACTCACAATGGGGGTTGGAATGGTGGCTTGGCAGTTATAGTGCTTGCCTGGCATGTGTGAGTATGCGAGTTCAAACCATAGCACCATGTACACATGAAGTCTTGGAGCAACGAAAGTCAATGAAAAATTAAACAAAAAAGTTGTTTCTCTCTCTCTCTCTCTCTCTCTCTCACTCTCACTCACTGTCCCTCTCTCTTAAACAAACAAACAAACAAGAATAACTTACAATGATCCTTCAAAAAACTCTTTCAAAAAAGTAGAAGAGAAGTATTTCACAGTCTCTTCCATGAGGCCAGTATTACTCAGATATCAAAACCACACAAAGACATCATACAAAAAGAAAATCACACATCAGCGCCTCTTATGAATACAGATGCAAAAATCCTCAATGAAAAACTCTCAAACCTAATCCTGCAACTCACACAAAAAAAGTGGGATTTATCCCAACCATGTAGGTCAGCTTTGACATCAGTGATGATTGATTTTAGGTGTCAACTTGACTGGATTTAGGAATATCTAGAAACCTGGTAAAGCATTATTTCGGATGTGTTGGTGAGTGCGTGAGTCTAGTGGACTGCATGGGGAAGATCTGTCCTCAATCGGATGGAAGGTCACCATCCAATTAGCCTTGTGCCTGGAAAGAACAACTGCAGAATTGTTACAGTCTTTGTTCTGCTGCCTTGGACATCAGAACTCCAGGCTTATGGGCATTTGTGTTCCAGAACTTACAATGGTGGTCCCCCAAATTCTCAGGCTTTCGGCATCAGAATGGTGTACCATCTGCTTTCCTACTTCTAAGCATTCAGGTTTGGACTGAGCCATGCTCCCAGCATCCCAGGGTCTGCAGCTTGCATACAGCCTGTTAGGGGACTTCTCAGTCATCATAACCACATGAGCCAAATCCCCTAATAAATCCCCTCTCACATACCTACATTCATATCCTACTCTCTCTGTCTCTCTGGAGAACTGTAATAAAATATAGGGTAATTAAGTAAATTGCTATACCATTATCAATACAATAATGTCCAAAAAGCATATCATCAAACCACACAAAATCATTTGACAAAATCAACAGTACTCCGTAATAAAAATACTCATCACATTAGGAATAGAAGCCAACTCTTGAACCTGATAATGTGCATCTACAAAAATTCACAGCTAACATCAGGAGAGACTAGATGCTTTCTCTTTAAGCTTAGGAGCAAGACAAGGATATGTGCTCTTACCACTTGTATTAATATTTCACAGGAATTTCTAGCCAGGTCAATTAGGCATGAAAATAAAATACAAGGTACTTAGAAATAAATTTTTAATAAAGAAGTATAAAGTTTATATTCTGAAAACTCTAAAATACCTTCTGAACAAATTCAAAAGGTCTAAATGAATGGGGACATTCCATGTTCAAGGACTGGGCGACAACATAGTTATTATTGCAGAAGCTGTGGCTTCTCCGTATAATGTAGTTTGATTTCTCATGTGCCAATTGAGGAGTTCAAGAGACAAAGCCAGAAGTTGACAGTGCTTTTAATGGGTAGGCCTGGAAGACGTGTATCATCCCTTCGGCCCAAATCCTTCAGTCAAAGCAGTCTTTCCTCTCCGTGCAGCTCCTTCTAACCTCTAGTCCTCATCTCGTGCCTCACATAGTACCAGAGACACTTTGATTGCAGCCCCTCCACCATGCTCAAAGAAGCTATCTTTCTATTACAGAAAAAAATTAACTCCTGATAATTTTCATCCCACATTTAACATTGTCTGGCTACTGTCTATGTGATTACAATTGAATTTTATATCATAGCACAAAAGTTTTCACAATCTGGCATCAATCAGTATTGCAAAATCACTTCCTGTCCCTCCTCTGTAATTACCGCTACCCTCAGAATATATCATGTCCTTTCAAGACTCCAGATCACACATGAGTTTTTCCTCTGCCTGGAATATTTTCTCTTTCCCTTTTTCTCTTGTCTCTCCTCTCTTCTTGTCTCCTCCTCCCTTCCCTCTCCCCTTCCCCTCCCTCCCTCCTCCTCCTGCTCTTCTTCTTTTTCTTTTTCTCCCCACCCCTGGCCTTCTTGACTTCCTCAGGCAGAGGTGGTCTGTTTGAGTTGCTACAACAAATTACCATAGACTGAGTGATGTAAACAACAGATATTTTTCCCCCTCACAGTTCTGGAAGCTGGAGAGTCCAAGATGAAGGCTCCTGCAAATTAAGTATCTCATGAGTGCTCATTTGCTGGTTTCCAGAGGACCACCTTATTGTATATTCACATGACAGATGCCGGAGAACAGAAAGATCCTGTATCTCCTCTTTCAATAAGATCATCAATCTCGGGGCTGGAGCAGTGGCTCAGTGGTTACGGCGCTTGCCAGGCTTGCACAAGGACGGGAATTTGAACCCCAGCACCATGTACACAACAAAGTATCTGAGTAATGAAAGCCACATGAAAAACTAAGTAAAAATTGATTCTTTTACTCTCTCTCACTATCCCTCTCTCTTTAAAAAAAAAAATCATCAGTCTCATTCACAAAGGCTCCATCCACTCTCATGATCTAATCACCTGCCAAAGACTCCATCTTCAAGTACCATACCTTGGTGATAAGCTTCAATATGTGAATTATGAGGATTACAAACATTCAGTCCATAGCATGGTCTTACCTGCAGTCTGAGTTTCCAGAGATTTTGTTCACTTATTTTTACAACTTTTGTTATATTGTACTGCCCCCTCCTTCCCTCCCTCTGTTCCTCTCTTTCTCCGTGTGTGTGTGTCTTGACTGTACAACCTTTGAGGGCAGACAGCATTTCTCATTGATCTTTCTATCCCTGGCATTTTAGCACAATACCTGAGCACATTGATTACACATATGTTTACAAAATGAACAGAAAATATTAGAAAGGCCATGGTAGCCATAAGGCCAAGGGCTCCCAATGACCTGATATTTTCCTGTAGGCATCCAAGGTGAGCAGAGGAGGAGCGTGGTACTATGAACAACCACACATGCTCCAGAGTCATTAAGATGAAACACCCATATTTTCAGGAGCTGATGCTGCCTCTTTATGCGGTAGAAGGGACCGTCAAGCCCTCTTGGACCTCTTTCAGGGGAACGAATCCCCTTCCTGAAGGCATTGCTTCCATGACTTAAACACCTCCTAAAAGTTCTACCTCCTGAGACAAACTCACTGGGGTTTAGGTTTTAAAGTAAGAATTTTTTTTTTAAACCGGGGAGACAAATATTCAGACCATAGCAGAGTTAATTACGGTGAATTCCCATTCCACTTTTCCCAGAGCAATCCCTATTTATGTCTACTAACTTTATGTCCTTAATAATAGAGTGTCCTTCCATTTTCCAAAGTATTCTCATTTGGATTATAAACTCTACAGTTACCCTAATGATAAATTTTTAAACAGAGAGGGACAGTGAGAGAGAAAAAGAATCAATTTAGTTTTCTGTGGCCTTTGTTGCTCTGACACTTAGTTGTGTATGTGGAGCTGGGGTTTGAACTTGGGTTCTTGCACATGCCAGGAAAGCACCATAACCACTGAGCTACTGCCCCCACCTCTATCCTAATGATAATTAACTGGACAAATTATTTTATTTATTTACATTTCTGACAAATTATTTCTTATTGTGTAATAACAGCATGGACAATGGCAGTGGCTTTCAAATTTTTGACCCAAATTCATAGGTTCCTTCTGACACATATACCCAGACAGTACATAAAGTAAAAGCTTCAGGAAATAATTGCTGAGTATTTTCAAATTTAATATAGTCTATTTTTAATATAGAAACTTCTAGTTATGAAGTTGACTTCCTGTCTAATGGCTTGAAATCACCAATATTTTAGATGCATTTTGAGATCATAGGACCATTCACTGGGTGGCCTTATGCAAGTTAGTAACAACCTTCTCTAAATATTTTCCTTGTGTGTAAAACAAATGTTAATACCTACCTCAAGGTGGCAGAGAGAGTTAACTGAGATGATGTGGCTAATGAGCCTGACATCTAGTCCACACCTGGTAAATGTTCATTTCTTCTCTTCTGCTTTTAAAACAACAGGGCCCAGCTGAGGTTCACAGGTTTTTTGTTGTTTTTTTTTGTTTTGTTTTATTTTTTAACAGAGAAACAATATCTTTTCTACCCACCTGACCTCTAAATCTGATCAGTGTTTAGCCTCAGATAATGCATCTCTAAACTCTGTTACCAGTGTATTAGACTAATAGTTTCTTCCAACAGCTTCCAGTCAACTGCATTGGAATAGCACCTTTAGGTTCTCAAAACAAGAAAAGAAGGAAAAGAAAATCAGGAGGAAGATTAAAAACACTTTTTATGGAGGATGAAGGAGTGGTGAGGCCATCAATTATATCATGAATATGATGGATAGAGCCCATATTTCAGTTTCTGTTATCACATTAGAAATTTGCACATACAACTGCCCATTAGCAGAAGAATTTCTTTTGAATATTAGCCTTAGAAATAAAATAATAAGCAGGAGCATAGTTTTCTAAGCTGAGGTGTATTTGCTTTATGTTTTAGATGTGAAAGGACACTATAAATGGGTATTCCCTCTCATCCCTCTCTGTTTGACATATATGTATGCATATACGTATTGATTGATTGATTATTCATGCATTTATCAGTTGTTCTATAGGAGCAATAGTGGAAGATGACATAGTCCAAGGCACTAAGCCCTGATCTAAAGAGAGAGCAAAGAAGTGAAGCATTCTACCTCTGGGCGGCTGGAATCCAGACCTGATTTCAGAGGCCCCTGGCTTTTATTGTGTTAGTGGGGCTGTCCTTCTCATACAGCTGCTCTGCATTATTTGGCATCAACTGAACCTAAGGAGATCACAGCAGTGGTGGGGGCAACTAGGCCTAAGAGGAGCTTCTCCATGGAAAGCAGTGGACAGCAGGCATTCTGTCACAGTGGAAGAAGTCACATCATCTTGTTCCGTCATCCTCCTGTTGAGTGTTCTTGATTATCTTGTTCAGTTTTTGCTCTTCAAGAAATTCTCTTGCAGATCTTTTTGAAACAGGAGCCTCTTTTCCTTTTGAGTAATTCTGACTCCTCACACTATGCTCCCTGTACAAGGACACTCAATCAATAGTGCTTTTTTTTTTTTTTTTTTTTTTTTT
>PVKS010003057.1:0-29866 GCA_004027875.1 Aplodontia rufa
CATGCCGGGCAAGTGTGGTAACTGCAAGAGCCACCGCTCCATTCCACCCCCACCCCGCCTTTATTTTGAGACAGGGTCTCACTAAGCTGCTTAGGGCCTTGCTAAATTGCTTAGGCTGGCCTTGAACTTGTGATCCTCCTGCCTTAGCCTCTCAACTTGCTGGAATTACAGGCATGTGCCATGTTAGAAATACTGACCCACCCAAGTGGTTATGTATTTGTATGCTGATTTTAATTCTAGGTCATGAGGGTATATCTAATTATCAGATTTCCTTAATGGGAAGAAAACCAATTACTGTGAGACTAAATCTACAAAGCTTTGGGAGCAGAAAAAGGAGTGAAGAGTCTAAGAATTTGAAAGAAACAAGGAATAGGAAACAAGAATCAGTGAAAAGCACTAAATCTTCCAAAATCACCCAGTTCTCTAATTCTCCTGAGTATAACCTTAAATGAGCAGTCATTACTTTTAAGAATCTAAATTAGGGCTGGAGCGGTGGCTCAGCGGTTTCAGTGCTTGACTGGCAAGCGCGAGGACCCAGGTTTGAACCCCAGCACCACGTACATAACTAAGTGTTGGAGCGACGAAGGCCATGTGAAAAACTAAATAAAGTTATTTCTCTCTTTCTCTGTCTCCCTCACTGTCCTTCTCTCTTTAAAAAAAAAAAAATCTAAATTAAAACTAAAAATAAAAAAAAAATGTCAAAGGACCCACAAGATCAGTCTTAATTTACCTCTAATGCCAAGGCAGTCTTGTCATAAGCACAGGGTACTCTTTTCTGGATTGCTTTTGCAAAGACAGGTCCATTCTGTGTGGATGGCAAAGGGTTGATCGCTGCCCCAGGAGTACTGGAAACTGCAGGTAGAGGAGTTGTGGTCTGAGGTTGAGCATATGCATGAGCAGGTTCTGGGATGCCATAACTGTTGGAATTCCTATTTCCATGCTTTCCATGTGGTGAGGATCTCACAAGCTTTTCAACGTAAGGGACAGGAATCATCCCAACCCGGCCATCCTTGTTCCGGGCACTCCACCACTGTTCTTCAGGCTTTTCTATGATTACCAGGATCTCACCCTTTTTAAAGGGCAGGTCTTCGGCATCATTTCCAGGAAAATCATACAGAGTCCGTACATATTCCAGATTTTCTTCTGCTGTAGGCAGGTTGGGTGCTGAGACAGATCCCATTGGTGGGCTTGGATACCTAAGAGAAAGGAAAAAAAAAAACCACTCTAGAGAAAAATCTTAACTCTATATTAGTATCTGTCAAACTTAAGCCACTCTTCTCTATAGTATCTCCCTCTCTGTAGTCATAGTAGCTAAGAAGGTTTTGTCATATTGTACTTTTTAGTCTTTACTATACCAAAAGTTAATATCCTTAATATGGCTTTTCAAATTATGTCATGTGCATACATATGTATATTCTCTCCATTTTATAAAAACCTTTCATTTGCATAAATAACCTGGACTGAATTTATTTTTAAAATTTCAAGTTCAGGGGCTGGAGTGGTGGCTTGGTGGTTGGTGTGCTTGCCTGGCATGTGCGAGTACATGGGTTCAAACCCCAGCACCCACGTACACAAATAAGTGTTGGAGCAACAGAGGTCATGTGTAAAACTCAATAAAAATTGATTCTGTTTCTGTCTCTCTCTCTCTCACTGTCCTTCTAAAAAAAAAAAAATTCAAGTTCAGTAGCTGGCTTCCTCTGAACACTGTCACAACCATCAGACTCTTCCTTCCAGTCTTTATCTAATGGCTTACATCCTGCTCACTTCCCTAGGCACACAAAAAGATGATGATAAAGTCTCCTGAAAATGAGAACCAGAAAAGGGCTTATATGCTTGCCAAATTAAAAAATTAAACTATACATCCCATACTGTACAAGAATTATCAACTAATCTTTAAAATGAACACCTCTGCCAGGTGTGGTGGCCTGTAGGGTCGACTACATCAGAGGCTGAGATGTAAAGATCATTTCAGCTCATGAGTGTGACCAGGTTACCCCACTATGCAAACAAAAGCAAAATAAAATGAACACCTGTAAAAGTTTCACTGCAAAATTCATAGGCAAGAGCTCTCAGGTAAGTATCACACCACAGGTACCACCGTCTTCACTTTGTTTATAGATTCAATGTATACTTACTTACTTGCTGAGTGCCTTGTAGAAAGAACTCTCAGGGATAAGTGAAGAAAACAGACTGGGGACAGAGAGGAGGGGAATGTGCTGGGGAAGGAATGGGACCAAATTATATTGTCATAACATGTGCATGTATGAATGTATAACAAATCCCTCCAATATGTAAAACTATAACACACCAATTTAAAAAAAGAAAAAAGAAAGCACTCCCAGAGTCAGCTACAAAAGCAAAGTTCCAGCTGGGGATGTATTTCAATGCTAAGAATGATACCAGATTTTGATCCCCAACACAGCCCCTACCCCCAAAAGGGTGCTACTGGCGAGAAGTATAAGAGAAAAACAAATCCATAGCTCCTGCCCCAAAGAAACTTCAATTATCCTTCCCATCTTCTCCCCTCCCAACGGCCCAGTTTACAGTTTTCTTAAAATAAAATCCTACATATGCCTGTGGTGGTTTCTCTGCCTAATTATCACGGCACAGATTGTCTCCACACTTTTCTGGTCTTTATCATAATTACTTTTATGGAAGCATAACATTTCATTCTGTGGGCCTACTCAATAAAACATCCCAGGACATTTAGTTTTTCTAATTCTCCCAATTTACCCATAAGTGTTATTAAACCCTTCTGAACATATTTTATTCTTGTTTTCCTTTTATTTCTTTTTCTTGGTGCTAAGGATCAAACCCATAGCCTCAAGCATGATAAACACACACTCTACCACTGAATTATACCCCCAGCACTGGGCATAATTTTCCCTATTAGACGTTTTAGAATTCAAATTACCAGATTAAACATGGGCATTGTAAAGTCCCAGCAAATTGGGAAACTGAAGCAGGAGAATTGTTAAGTTTGAGGTTAGCCTCAGATACTTAGCAAGACCCTCAGCAACTTAGTGAAATACTGTCTCAAAATAAAAAAATTAAAAGGACTGGGAATGTAGCTCAGTGGTTAAGTACCCTTGGGTTCAATCCCTAGTTCTTATGATCCTTTGTACATACAGCCACACTGTTTTCCAAAAAGAGCCTTCACAATTTGGCAAAACTTACATCTTTTTTAATGCAAAAAAACTAATTTTATAAGCATTTCAAAGGCCTTGTTTCGTATTAATCAAGAGCAAATTGATTAGTATCAGTCCCTTTAACAACTGGATAGCACTAGTAGTAGGAACAGCAATAGAAATAAACAGTTAATATTTATTATCTATGCCACACACTGTCTGCAATCTGTGAAGAAATTGTATTATTTGATCCTCACAGCAATACTGGGAAGTAGATTGTGATCTCCCTTTTTGAGGAAGTCAAAGCCAAACGCTAGATATGCATCCAAGCAGTCTTGTTCTAGAGTCCTTACTCTTAACGACTAAGTTAACCCAACTCAGTGACAAACTCTTTCTTTCAGGTATAAGAGAATTTATGTCATAACATGTGTGAAATATTCCCAACAATTCCTAATTAGCACACATGAGAACACACACACACGCCCTGAAAATACATCCCTGTTCCTATTTCAAGTGCCACAGAGATTCTGTGAAATTTGTTGAGTACCATACAAATTTCAAGGAACAATCAGTTCTATCTAGAACCTATCCAAGGGTATTTTATTACAGCCAATTTGTATAGTTAGAAATAGTACGGGCCAGAGCTGAGGCAGGAGTATGGCACAGCCTCAGCAACTTAGCAAGGTCCTGAGCACCTCAGTGAGACCCTATCTCAAAATAAAAAATAAAAAAGGGGTAGGGATGTGGCTCAGGGGTTAAGTGCCCCTGGGTTCAATACCAGTAACCCCCCACCACACAGAAAAAAAGTCCGTTCTTGACTAGAATGCACAAGGCCTTTGGTTCAATCCCCAGCACTATAAAAACACAAAAATAGTTTTACAAGCAGGGCACAGTGGTGCATCCCAGTGACTTGGTAGGCTGAGTAGGATGACAACTTTGAGGCTACCCTCAACAACTTAGGCTCTAAGCAAGTTAGCAAGACCTGTCTTAAAATAAAAAATAAAAGGACTAGAGATGTAGCTCAGTGGTGCTCTACCTCCTGTCCCCACAAAAAGAAGTTCTACAATACAGCATCAGTGGGGATCAAAAAACTATAGAAATCTATTACTTAGTTATCCACTGGCCCTACAATGTACTAAGACCTGAAACCAAGTTCTTGATCTCAAAAGTCAATTTACGGTCCTCAGCCCTGGAAAAAAAAAAAGTCAATTTAATGCTGGGTGCAGCAGTGCATGCTTGTAATCCAGAAACTCAGAAGGCTGAGGCAGGAGGATAGCAAGTTCAAGACCCTGTCTCAAATAAAAAATAAAAAGGGCTAAGGATGGGGCTGGGGCTGGGGCTGGGGCAGTGCCTCAGTGGTTACAGTGCTGCATGGCACATGCTTGGACAAGCGCTCCAACAAAGTGTTAGAGCAATGAAAGTCACATGAAAAACTAAATAAAATTGATTCTGTGTCCCTTTAAAAAAAAAAAAAAAGTAAAGTATCTAAAAAAGGGGGGGGACGCTAGGGATTTAAAGTGCCCCTGGGTTCAATCTTCAGTACCCCCACCCCACTAAAAAAGAGACAAATGAGCAGAGAGCTGAAAGCGAAAGAAGAGCAGGAAATATAATTAATGTGCATCATGACAGAAGTCCATAGGCTCTGGGGTACTTGCTAACAGTCAGGAGAAACAGGCAAGAAGGTGATGCACAAAGAGCTGTTAAACACTAGCCCTGGGGTTGGGGATTTAGCTCAGTGGCAGAGAGCACTTGTCTAGCACATGCAAAGCCCCAAGTTCGGTCCTCAGCCCTGAGAAAAAAAAACAAAAACAAAAAACTAGCCCTGCCTTAAAGTTGAAAGATTCACTGACAAGGTATTATGTATTAGATTCTGCATTAGAAATAAACATCAGCATTGGAAAAAAGTGAAAAAGAAAGGACAGAGAGAATGGAAAGAGAGAATCAATTTTATTTTTTCATCAGCCCTTTGTTTCTCTGACACTTAGTTGTATATATGGTGCTGGAGTTTGAACCCAGGTCCTTGAGCATGTCAAGCAAATGCTCTAAACACTGAACCACCCACCCCTCCAACCCCTGTCCTTCTTTGAAAAAAAAAAAAAATTAAACCAGAGTTCCAAAGGTTCAAATGCTCCTTTCTCTTGTCCTTCTGTAGATCACAGTGTACACTACACTGTTTCCCACAGGCACAGGGCAGGAGCTCTTCTGGATGTCTTCCAGATCAGCAAACTTGTAGAAAGGACATAGTCTTTGCAGGCTACATGTGGTCTTTGCCACATTATAAAACCGTTTAAAAAGTAGTAACCACTGGGTGTGGCGGCACACGCCTATAATCCTAATGTCTCAGGAGACTGAGGCAGGAGAATTGAAAATTTGAGGCCAGCCTGGGCAACTTGGAGAACCTGATTCAAAAAGTAAAAAGGGTTAAGGATGTTGCTCAGTGGTACAGCGCTTGCCTAGTGTGCACAAGGCCCTGGGTTTGATCCTCAGCACCGCAAACAAACAATAAAAAAAAAATTAAAATGGGCTGAAGGATAGTATAGTTCAGTGGCAAAGTACCTATGGATCCAAACCCCTGTACACCAAAAGGTATACATGGGTAGTAAAGATGTTTTATTACACATACATTCTTGTATATATGAAATATTTCACAGTACCCCCCCCCAAAAAAACCGGACTGGAGCCATGGCTCAGCATTTAAGGAGCTTGCCTGGCATGCATGAAGATGCAGGTTTGAACCCCAGCACCACATACTCAACTAAGTATCAGAAAAACAAAGGCCAGATGAAAAAATTAATTAAATAATTAGTTCTCTTTGAAAAACAAAACACCCCAAAAACACTAGGTAGAAGAATCAATTCCAAAAAGACTAAGGTGTCTCTTTAATGCTTTAGGTTACCATTCTTCGTCATTCATTGGGATTTATCTTTTTAATTAAAAAAAATTTAGGGGGGGTGCTAGGGAATCACTGAGCTACAACCTTATCTACCTCAGTGGCATTTAACAACAAGGCCCCTTCATTCCTTTCCTGGTTATTCAAGCCATCACTACTAATGGCTCTCTTCCTATACCTTGCTGGGCTCTCCATCTCGTTCCATGGGTCCTCTTTTTCTGCTTATTCTATGTATTCAGTTTCCATGTCTCTTTTCAATAACATCAGATTGCTCAATAACATCTGCCCCCCCAAAAAATCTCACTATTGAAAGCAACAAGCCTTCTAATCCTAATCCTTTCTCCTGTCTCAAAAGTACCACTCAATTCCCTCAGAAGTCATACCCTTCGTCTTACCTTTTGTGTACAATGTCCCAGAAAGGCTGTCAGTTCCCACTTTTACATTCCTAGCAGTTGATCTTTTTTCAGCTTCTCATGGTCCCATCCTCTAGATTCTTCTCCTAACCTTCCCCAAACCACAGCAATTTCTCAAAAGTAAAACTGATCTCAGGCAAGCGTGTATTCGTATACACACGTACACATGTACAGACACGTACTCATGTACAGACACACACAGTAAAGCTGATCATGATAATTCTTTTTAGAAACAGTTCTGTTATACTCATTTACAAGGTACAGGAGGCCTTCTATGGAGTCTGCTTTATCCCTCCAGGCTAGCCCCCTGTCCATCACTAACATTAATTACAACACTGTACCTTTCCTAGCATGCACTGCCACCACTCTTCCACTTCATATATTTGTTCTCATTCTTCAAGAATTAGTTGAAAGAGCACCTCCTCTTTCAAGCTTAGGCAAAGCTGATCTCTCTCTATGGCATTCTATTTCAATTTTTTTCAAACATTGTTATTTATTTATTTTTAAAGGAGAGAGAGAGAATAAGTTTTATTCACTTTTCATCAGGCCTTTGTTTCTGCAACACCTAGCTATGTATACGGTCCTGGGGTTTGCACCCCAGGCCCTCGCACATGCCACGCAAGCACTCCAACCACTGAGTTACCGCTCCAGCCCCTCCCCAGCCCTTTTTTATGTATATTTTGAGACAGGATCTCAAAAAGTTGCTTAGGGCCTTGCTAAATTGCTGAGGCTGGCTTTAAATTCACAATCCTCCTGCCTCAGCCTTCTGAGTCGCTGGGATTATAGGTGTGCAGCACCATGACTGGCTGGATTTGAATATATATATATATGTATTTTTTTTTAAGCGGGGGAGAGAGAATCAATTTTTATTTATTTTCCCATCTGGCCTTTGTTTCTCTAACACTCAGCTGCGTATGTAGTGCTGGGGTTTAAATCTGGGTCCACACACAAGCCAGGCAAGTGCTCCAACTACTGAGCAAGTACTCGGGCCCTTGAATTTGAATCTTAAACAAGAGAAAAGTCACAAACCAAACAGCCTCCAGTATTTTATAAGCCATCAGAATACAACTGGATAAGCTCCCATTCTCAGCACAATGACAATGTTCTTGTATCTCACCTGAATCAAATTTAGATGATTTAAACTACTAATCAAAAGAAAAAAGGGATTTATTCACAGTGCTACATTCTAAGCTGACCAAATTACTGCCAATCCTTCTCTCCTACTCCCAATTATGAAAATCCAGAGTTGAGTTCTCAAATATTTAAAATAAAGGATGTGGGGAAAAGACCTGGTAAGGACCTGCTTCAGACTCTAAGGACTCTTAGACTAAACACTGTTCTCTCACAGCCACTTTACCATGCATGAAAACAGCCTTTTATTCATTAAATTTTTTTTAAAGAGAGAGAGAGAGGGGGAGAAAGAATCAAATTTATTTAGTTTTTCCTGTGGTTTTTGTTGCTCTGACACTTCGTTGTGTACATGGTGGTGGGGTTTGAACCTGCGTCCTCGTGCATGCCAGGCAAGCACCACAGCGCCAGTCCACCAAGAATCCTTTCTTAAAAGGCCATTTTCGGGTCTGGAGCAGTAGCTCAGCAGTTTCGGTGCTTGCCTGGCGTGCAGGAGGATGCAGGTTCAAACCACAGTACCCTGTACACAATAAAGTGTCAGAGCAAAGAAAGCCACATGAAAAACTAAATAAAAATTGATTCTTTCTACCTCTCTCTCTTAAAAAAAAAAAAAAAAAAGAAAGAAAGAAAAGAAATCTCAGTAACCCCAAAGCCATAGAGCATGGCAAAGGCTGTTCAATTGAACATGTTACCTGGTACAAGTAATGGTCAATCTTTGTTGAATAAAAAACACAATTTTCTTAAAAAGTCAACATCCCTTGGGGTTTTTTTTGTTTGTTTGCTTGTTTTTTTAAGAAAAGAGAGGATCAATTTTATTTTTTCATCTGGTTTTTGCTTTCCTTTTCTTTTTTTAAAAGAGGGACAGTGAGAGAGAGAAAGAATCAATTTTATTTAGTTTTTTATGTGGCCTTTGTTGCTCTGAGACTTTGTTGTACACGTGGTGCTGGGGTTTAAACTCTTGAACTCACAAACTCGCGAATGCCAGGCAAGCGCCATAATCACTGAGCCACCACTCCAGCCCTCGTTTTTGCTTTTCTGACATTTAGTTGTATATGTGGTGCTGGGGTTTGAATCCAAATCCTCGTGCATGCCAGGCAAGCACTATAACCGCTGAGCTCCAGTCCTTTTCCTCCTCTTTTTTTTGGGGGTGGGGGTGGGGGACGAAGTTTATTTATTGTTTTATTTGGTCCCATTTCTCCGACATTTAGTTGCGTACATGGGGCTGGGGTTTGAACCCAGATCTTTGCGCATGCCAGGCAAGTGCCATAAATGCTGAGCTACCACTCCATTCCCCTCCCTCAGTATTTAAATAGTAAATTTTTATCATTTTTTTCCTAGCTTGCATTTATCTACATATGTTAGAAATGCAAAACTCTATAATCAAATCAGACCATACAAAATAAACTTTCAAGTTTATAAACCAGGGGAATATATTTCATATCCAAGCAATTCACCCAGAAATCTTTCTATTTTTTGAGAGAGAGAAAGAATCAATTTAGTTTTTCATGTGGTTTTACTGCTCTGACACTCCATTGTGTATGTGGTGCTAGGTTTTGAACCCATGTACCTAAGCATGCCAGGCAAGTGCCATAACTGCTGAGCCACCACTCCAGCCCCTCACCCAGAAATATTTTGAAACATCTTATATGACTGGAAACAGACTATATTAAAAAACTAATAGAGTTTATTTGAATACCAAGTATAACATACCCCTGCCCTTTTTTTTTTTGAGACAGGTTGTCCATGCTGACCTTCAATTCTGGAGCTCAAGTTTTCTCCTGACTTAGCCTCCCAGGCAACAGGGACTACAGGGGCATAGTACCAGGGCCCAGCCCTAAACAAAAAATCTTAAAAAATGTTTATACTCAAAACAAAGGGGAAATTCACCCCAAGATTTCTGTTTATCAACTCATTAACATAAAAATTACACTAACATGCACAAAGGGAATCATTCAAAAATCAATAAAAGTTATCCAACATGATACTCTCTGGAGATTGAATAATTTTAAATATATAATAAGAGGGCTGGAGCAGTGGCTCAGCAGTTGGAGCACTTGCCTGGCATGCATAAGGACCCAGGTAAAAACCCCAGCACCATAAACACAACCGAGTGTCGGAGAAACAAGGCCAGAAAAAAACAATAAATGAACTTCATTCTCTCTTAAAAAAAAAAAAAAAGAAAGAAAGAAAAAGAAAAAGGGGGCTGGAGTGGTGGCTTGGTGGTTATGGTGCTTGCCTGGCATGCGCAAGTACATGGGTTCAAACCCCAGCATCCACATACACAACTGTTAGAGCAACAAAAGCCATGTGAAAAACTCAATAAAAACTGATTTTATCTCTTAAAAAAAAAAAAAGAAAAATATATGGTAAGAATATCACAGATAAATACAAAAATCAATTAATAAGATGAACCTTGGAGGGGCTGTAGAATTGCTTGCCTGGGGGGGTTGGGGATTTAGCTCAGTGCCAAAGCGATTGCCTAGCATGCGCAAGGCCGTAAGGCCCTAAGTTCAGTCCTCAGCCCTGGGGAAAAAAAAGAATTGCTTGCCTGGCATGCCTAAGAACCCGGGTTCAAACCTCAGCACCACATATTCAGCAAAGTGCCAGAGAAACAAAGGCTCGAGGAAAAAAATAAATAAAATTGATCTCTCTCTCTCTCTCAAAAAAAAAAAAAAAAAAAAGGATAAAAAGATGAACCTTGGAGCCAGGTGTTCTAGCCCAGTGGCAGAGTGTTTGCCTAGCATTCCTGAGGCTGTAGGTTCAACATCCCTGCCTCCAGAACAATATGAGCACCAGCCCTTAGCTTCTGAGGAAGGTGCTATAGTTACCAACTTGAGCTAAGCAAACTAAACAAAAATTGAACTATTGGCCAAGGGGCACAAAACTCTAACTTTAAAAGCTCAATTATGATACCTGAAAAGTTAAACTACTTAATTTATACTGTTTGGGATGTGAAGAAGCATTGCATTGAGGTTTCTTTGGCCAAGGCTCTACTACTAAGTACTTGGGGGTTTTTTGTTTTGTTTTTAAGTCTCGTACTGGGTGTGGTGGTGTACACCTATAATTCCAGCTACTCAGAGGCAGAAAGATTCCAAGTTGGAGGCCAACCTGGGCAACTTAGTGAGACCCTGTATCAAAAAAATAAAACGGAATGGGGTTGTAGCTCAGGGGTAATAGCAATCCTGGATTCAATTCCCAATACCAAAAACAATTTTTTTTGAAGAAAGAGGGAGCTGGGGTGGGAGGCTTGCAATGTCATGTTGTCCCAGCTGACCTCAAAGCCCCTGGGCTCAAGATATCCTTCCACCTCAGATCCAGAGTGCCTGGGTTTATAGGAGTATACCACCATGGCCTGCCTAACCACTAGCTTTATATTAAAGGCTAACAACATGTTAAACCTATTCTGAATTTCAGACGTGGGAGTAGCCACGTCATTGGGGTCCAATTCAATCAGAATTGTGATCATCTTCAGAATTATCAGAGAAAATGATAGAGATCTCTGGGGCACAGGGAACAGAACAAAGGAGAAATAATTAAAGCTGACTGAGAGAGGGAGGATCAGGGAGAAGCCCTATTATTTGTCAGTACACTAGGAACAGTAGAATTTCAATAGGTGGAACGGTGGAGTGATGCAATGAAGAGTCATTAGCCAAAGCAAAAGTACAAAGGTGTAAGTAGGCAAAGATGGCTAATAGGAATAAGTGGGCAACCCAGTAGAGCTTCACTGAAGGAAAGAAGGGACAAAAAGAAAGAAAACTGCATTGCATTTGGAATCTAAGAAGACACGTGTATGGACATTTTGTGGGCAGTGGGATGCCACTACATCATGTTCTTTCTCCTCCCTGTAGAAGAGGATCACTTTTTTTTTTCTCTTGGTACGGGGGATTGAACTCAGGGGCACTTAACCACTGAGTCACATCCCCAGACCTTTTATTTCAAGACAGGGTGTCACTAAGTAGCTTAGGGCCTCCTAATTTGCTGAGGCTGGCTTTGAACTTGTGATCCTCCTGCCTGAAACCCCAAGTTTCTGGAATTACAGGTTAGCACCACTGCACCAGGTAAATTACTTCAATTTTTGAAACAGCAGTATTCAGCTTCTGTCACCTCAGTGTAAGTTACATGCCTTGCACATGGAACAGCATGACTTAATAAAGACCTAAAATTACATAATTTACTTTCACAAATTAGAGGAGTAACTTACTTAAATATATTACCAATCTTATTTTAGTGGGTCTTATATTCTCTAACCCCTCACACTGGAATTACAAAGTTGAGGGCACCTACCAGCAGTTGTTAGCATCAGCAAATTTCACCAATCAGATTCTTGGTGTCCTAGACTTTGCTACACAGCAGTTGATTTATAAACACTTTCTCCCTATTTTAAAGTCCATTTAGCTCAGTAGTTAATCTTCAAGTCATCATGTTGTCATACCTTTGTTTCTTCTTTATCTCTATCCAAAGAAACACTTGTTTCTAGTAGGTGTTCTTAATTAATTATAATAGCTTTTAATGTTTAAAGTTTAGAGTAATAACCTTGTTTGCAAATCTATAGTCTAGAAACTTTGCAATCTGAAAACTCTACATCAATCCGTTTTAAATACATGTTTTAAGAAAAAATAAAACTGGGCAGCAAAATACTTTTTATTTAAAAACTCTAGGCTTTGGATGTATCTCAGTGGTGGAACACTTACCTAGCACATGCCAGGCCATGAGTTCCATCCCCAGCACCACAAAAATAAAGTAATACACTTTTCTAAAACATTCTAGGCAATTTTCCACCCAAGTTTGGTATAATTTAAATTAAAAAATTCTCTGGTAAGATACCCATTAAGGCAAATAACCAAATAAAATAATGTATTTTACTTGGAAAGAGAGTGCTCTGGGTTAACTTAAAATAGATGTTAAGCCATTACACTTAATACAAAAAGTATATATGAAATTAAGGTAAGTGCCACTCCATCTTGGTAATTAACCAAAATGATATCTAGCTTAGTAATAGGCCACTTTTGGAGGGAGAAATACAAAATTTCCTAAAAATGTCCTCGCTGAAACCAACGTACGTTCTCTTTTCTTTGTAATTACTGTACAGTAAAAGAGGTGGTCTGACTTGCTCCAAACCTGGCATAGGAACATTAATACATAGTTCTGATATTTATGTTAAAGGTTTTTGTTTCTAACGCTAAAACATTTTCATTTGGCGACTGTTTCAAAGGTTGTAGTCCATTTCTAAACCTGCAGCTGTGAGTTCTGTAGGAGTCCAAGACCCTGAAAGGTGTGCAAACTTGTGGGTATGTGAATTTTCGGGGAGGCAAGGAGAAGGCACGCAGCGGTTATCTTTATAAAAGTCTGCGATCCAAAAAAAGGGTTGTTTAAAAAAAAACCCCACCTCTATATCAATATGAGACCCAGCAAAAATGACGAAAGACCAAAAAACCATGCATTTGAACTATGCAACCACTGTTAAATGTGTTTTAAAAGCATCCTCTTATCCAGTGACCCAAATCCTGACACAAGCCTTGCGTTCAGAACGATTTCACCCCCGCCCCAAACACACTATCTTGGACCGACACCATTCTCGACCCTCCTCCGTTGTCGGGCAGGGTGCACGCCCGGGAACGACAGCCGCTCGCGTACCTGGGCGCTGGTTCGATTAGGGTGGTGGTGTCCAGGTAGTGGATTTTGTAGAACTCTAGCAATGCCGGCAAATGGTCAAACTCCTGGTCCCCGATCTTAAAACGGCGGTTGGGCAAGGAGTTGATAATGTAGTGGGAAACGCGAGAGTTCTCGGACACAGACAACACATAGTCCCCGGGGCAGGTGGAAGAGTCGCGAACTAGGAACATGCCGTGGCGCTGGCCCTGGAGCCGGGTCTGCGCCTCCTGGCGAGATACCGGTCCCATGTACCAAGCGGAGCGATCTGAGGAGTCGAACCTGGCGGAGGACATGGTGCCCGGCCGGAGGCTCTGTGGCGGGTCGGGGCGGCGGCTGCTGCTCTCGCCTCCTGTAGAAGCCTTTGCCTAGCGAACGGCTATAAGGCCGAGAAAGGGCCTCCCGGCACACTTCTAGGCGAACTTAGAAGGCCGGACCAGCACCTGCCTCTGGACTCCGGGCCCGCAGCATCCTCTGCCGCCGCCCGCCTGCTCCGAGGCCCCCTCACAGAAAGAGCCGGCCCAGGGGGTGTAGGGCACAGCCTGGGGTCGGAGTAGGCGAAGACAAGCCGCAGCGAAGCCCGCCTCGGGGTTCTTGGACTGTCCGACGTACCGGAGGTGGCTCCAGTGGATCCCGACCTGGAAAGCGCCGGCTCCGCAGCAGCAAGGCTCTTCACACGAAGCACTGGATTCCAAGGAGCGTCGCCACTCTGGGGCGGCTTTGCTCTGCCTGTTCCCAATAGCCACAGCAACAAAATGGCGGACGCGGGAGAAGCAGCCGGCCACCTCCCCCTCGTCTCAGCGTACTCCGTCTACGCACGCGCGAGACCCCGGCTCCCAACAGCCGTCGGGACTCTCCCAATGACGTCGCTCAGCATAGCCAATCAACAGCGCGGTTGCGGAGATGGGGCGTGCGCCGCGAGCGCCGGCTCCCGCGTTCCGGGTGGAGAATTAAGGGGGCGGTGATTGCGGGCACTCCCTTCCTGGCCCGCGGTGCGCCACCGGGGGCGCTGTCGCGGCGGAGTCTCCCAGCGCTGGCAGGAAAATACTGGAGCCGAGAGGGAGTGGTGTTTCGAAAACCTGCTTCTGGGAACAAAGCGTAACGTGCTTGCTGAATCGCGGGCCAGGGAGGCGTGGCACTGAGGTGACCCGGCCGGCCGAGTGACCAAAGCGGGACTCAAGGGCAGACCGGCCCCGAGGGGCCGAGATTGCTCTCGAAGGAGATGACCCCGGGAGCAAGGTCACCCCTGGATTACTGAATGACTCATACACTAGGTGGTCTAATAGGCTAAGAAGCACCCTGGGTGGTTAGGTGACCCAGCTGGCACAAATCGGGGTGTGGGGAGCGAACAATTCGTTGACTAGTCTACAGCCAGCTATAACTTGGCCATTATGGACTCTGAATTGCTGCAAGTAGAGTGCAAACGCCTCTCGGTTGTGTCCTTAAGGCTTTGCCTGCTCAGGATTCTGCCTGCTTCCCTCAGTTAATTTCCTCCCATTCACCCTTGCTTACTCAGCTCCAACTGTGCTATCCTGGCCTGTCAGCTTCCCCGACGCCCACTGGAACATAAAATTTAAGAAACCAGGTATCTTGTCTGCCTTGTTCACCTTTGTCTTGTCTGTCTCTCACAATGCATGGCCCTGAATGGATACTCAAATATTTGCTGAATGAATGACTTGTGAAAAATAATCAGGCCACTAGTGCCCAAGTATCTGTAATAATATCCCTGATTTGGACAGACAAGAAAGCATGTCCAGAAAAAGAGAAAGGCAGGAGAAGCAAATCATACTTATATCCCTTTGCCAATTAAACTTCTTTGGCCATTTGGCCTTTGGCATACCCCAGGTTCAACAAATCCTAGTCTAGGGTGATAGGTGACATCCATAGGATAAGCTAAAGGGAAATGTCAAGGTCAATTGCCTTTTTGTAATTCAGCATGGGCATGTTTTCACCTCTGCAAGGATGCTTTCATGTTGTATTAATCTCTGGTGCGGTTTGAATACCATGCACTTTGATGCTTATTACTTGAGTTCAAATCCTGGTTCATTCAGTTGATTAGCTGGGTGACCTTGGGCTAGTTACTTAATCACTCTGTGCCTCTTCTTGGGTATAATAATAGCACCCACCTTCTAGGTAGAAGGAAATGTATTAAACAAACTAATTCATGTAAAGTGCTTGGAATACTATGCTTGGCACATATTAAGCATCATGTAAAAGTGTTTCCACTATTATTATTCACTTTCTCCCTGGGTCTCTGCCTCCATAGTCTAAAAGTGAGCATATCTATCCATGGGTGGGGAGAAATTTTTTCACTTGATTTTCTAGCTTCTTTTTACAGCAAGATTTACCATTTCATCATCACCTACTCTTTGTCCAGCCTACTGATCTGGTTTGGCTCTTGCTTTGACTAAAACTAGGTTTTTGAAGGTTGTCAATAATCTCCATAGAAATTATCATTCTCCTTGATCTACTTAGCCTTATGTGCTTAGGAAATGTCCTTTCTGGAAAGACTTTTTTAGCTCCTGTGAAAGTAACAAATTTATTTTTGTACCTGTCCAAATATACCTTTCAGTAACTTTTGTGGTGCTGGGAATCAAATTCAGGGCCTCATGTAAGCCAGATATGCCTTACCACAGAGCTATACCTCTCAGTATCTTTTTTTTTTTTTTAAGAGGGACAGTGTGAGAGAAAGGCATAGTCAATTTTTTATTTAGTTTTACATGTGGCTTATGTTGCTCTGACACTTCATTATGTACGTGGTGCTGAGGTTCAAACCCGTGTCCTTGCATATACCAGACAAGCACCATAACTGCTGAACCACCGCTCCAGCCCCATCTCTCAGTAACTTTTTTTTTTTAAAGAGAGAAGGACAGTGAGAGAGAGTGAGACAGAGAGAATCAATTTTTATTGAGTTTTTCACATGGCTTTCATTGCTCTGACACTTAGCTGTGTACGTGGGTGCTGGGGTTTGAACCCGTGTACTCATGCATACTGGGCAAGCACTGTAACTGCCAAGCCACTGCTCCAGCCCCTCTCAGTATCTTTTTATAGCTTTTTTTAAAAATCAATTTTATTAACTGATGAGCCACAGCTCTGGCCCTTAGTATACCACTTTTGTCTCTAGTCCCTAAATATGGAACCTCACTTCTCTGTAGCTTCCCCTTTGGCACTTCATAGTCATCATGAACACTTTAACTAACTTCTTAACCTTGACACTGCCACTACAGAGACCACAACTCTGGAACTCATTATTTATTTTCTGTTCTCCCTTACCTGGACAGGCACAACCTTTTGGGCAATAGTTAAGGCCAGGCAATCTTCATAGATTAGTGCCTTACTAAAGAGAATAGAACAGGCTAATATCCTTCCCTTCTGCCTTTGATTCCTTTCTAGTAGTGATGCTAAAGATAGAAGAGGCATGACAATGTAGACATGAAATTACATGATGTATTTACTTCAGTGAGCTGATAAGATCAACAGTCCTCATATGCTCCTCATATGCTCTGTATATAAGGTTTTAGTTGACCTGTTTCATTTTTATTGCATTTACTAACCTGATTCCCTGATCTTTTTGCCCTTGTGCAACAATTTTGCTCTCTCCTCAGTTCTTCTGTTCCCCATATTTTGCATATGTTTCCTCCCCTCCCTGTGCTAAATATTGAACCCAGAGCCTTGCACATGCTACATAAGCGCTGTACCACTAAGCTACACCCCAAGTACCTCACATATATTTCTGAGTTTATCTATAATTAAAAATAGAAGCTCTTTGATAATTTTCTTTCTTCCCTCCTATCACTTTAATGCTAGAATACTTAAGAAATAATGTTCAGATCCCAATTATAGTTTTGTATAATAAATGCCCAGCTTAAAAACTTCCGGGGGGCTAGAGCAGTGGCTAAGTGGTATCACACTTACCTGGCATGGGCAAGGATGTAGGTTCATAGCCTAGCACGAAGTACACAACGAAGTATTGTACTAAATAAAGTTTATTCTCTCTTTCTCTCTCTGTCTCTCTCCCTTTCCTTCTCCCTCTCTCTTAAAAATAAATGACTTCTGGAAAAATGACTTCTGGGGAGCTGGGGTGCTTACCTGAAATGTGTGAGGATTCAGGTTCAAATCCCTGCAGCACATACACAACTAAGTATTGGAGCAATGAAAACCAGATGAATAACTAAATAAAATTGATTCTCTCTCACTCACTCTCCCTCTCTCTCTTAAAAAAAAAAATGACTTCTGAGCTGAGGCTCAGTGCTTGCCTACTATGTGCAAAGCCCTAGGTTCACCATCAGTAAGTGGGATGGCACCAAGTAAGGAAGCTTCTGCAAGTAAGAAAGGCAACGATAAAGAGCATGAAGAGAGCAAGCCTACAGAATTGAAGAAAATCTACTCCTTCGGTAGGAGATTAATATCTAGAATATGTAAAAAACATAAAAAACACCAAGAAAATAACCCAATCAAGAAATGGGGGGAAAAAACTATAAGCAGACATTTTTCAAAAGAAGAAACACAAGGGGTTGGGGATTTAGCTCAGTGGCAGAATGCTTGCCTAGCATGCGCAAGGCCCCGAGTTTGATCATCAGCCCTGAAAAAAAAAAAAAAGAAGAAGAAACACAAATGGCCAACAAATATATGAAAAAATATTCAATATTTCTATCAATCAGGGAAATGCAAATAAAAACTATACTGAGATTTCATCTTACTCCAGTGAGAAAGGCAGTTAATCAAGAATAACATAATATAGCTGGGCTTGTAGCTCAATGGTAAAGCACTTGCCTAGCATGTGAGGCACTGGGTTTGATCCTCAGCACTGCATAAAAGTAAATAAAATAATTTTTAAAACATTTTTAAAATCCATAATAATAAATGCTGACAAGGATGTGAGGAAAAAGGTATACTCATATGTTGTTAGCTGTAAATTAGTAACAGCCACTTGGAAAACAGTATGGAGATTTCTCAAAAAACTAGGAATGGAACCACACTATATGACCCAGTTATTCTACTCTTCAGTATTTATCCAGAAGAACTAAAATCAGCATACTGTAGTGATGACATCCACATTGATAGCAGCACAACTCTCTATAGTTGAGATATGAAACCAGCCAAGGTGCCTGTCAGTATATGAATGGATTAAGAAAATGTGGGGAGGAAGAGATCTGAGGGGTGGGGAAATCCACAATGTAGCTTACTCTTTACTTTCCTGAGAAGCCAAATAATACTTATGCAATCATTTAATTCTGGAAAATGTATAATCTTATATTATATATACATATATATAAAGACATATATTTTATGGGGGAAATATAGAAGAGTCAAGAGACTGAGGTGTGGGTGATGTGGGAGTGATTCTGGAATAGGATCAAGAGCATATCATTGTTACTATATATGCGTTTATGATTGTACAGCAACACAACTCCTCAATAAAATTTAAAAAAAATTTTTTTAAAGGAAACTATCACATTACTAAAAAAAAAAAAAGAAAGAAAGAAAATGTGGCGTATATACACAATGGAGTTTTACTCAGTCTTAAAAAAAAGAATGAAATTGGGCTGGAGTGGTGGCTCAGTGGTTGCATGCTTCCCTGGCATGCACAACAAGGACATGGGTTCAAACCCCAGCACCACATATACAATGAAGTGTCAGAGCAAAAAGGTCATATGAAAAAAACTAAATAAAAATTGATTCTTTCTCTCTCACTATCCCTCTCTCTCTCTTTAAAAACAAATAGAATGAAACTGGGGCCAGTGCAGTGGCTCAGCAGTACAATGCTTGCCTGGCATGTCCAAGGACCCAGGTTCAAACCCCAGGACACAACTAAGTGTTGGAGAAACACAGACCAGATGACAAAACTGACTCTCTCTCTCTCTCTCTCATTTTTAGAGAGAGGGACAGTGAGAAAGAATCAATTTTATTTAGTTTTCCATGTGGCTTCCGTTGCCTGGACACTTAGCTGTGTAAGTGGTACTGGGGTTCAAACCCACATCCTCATACATGCCAGGCAAGCATCATAACCACAGAGCCACCACTCTAGCCCCTGATTCTTTCTTAAAAAAAAAATGGCATTTGGGCCAGGTGCGATGGCTGTGATCCCAGTGGCTCAACAGGCTAATGAGGCAGGAGGATCACAAGTTCTTCAAGGTCATCCTCAGCAAATTAGTGAGATCCTGTCTCAAAACAAAAAAGCGCTTGGGGATGTGGCTCAGTGGTTAAGTGCCCCTGGGTTCAATCCCTGGTAAATCCGCCCCCCAATATTTTTTATGCCATTTGTTGGGAGATGAGTGAAGCTAAAGAACATCATAAGCAAGACTCAGAAAATCAACGGTTGAATGTTTTCTCTCGTATGCAGAAGCTAGAGCAAACCAAAGGAAAAAAACAGGGGTGGGGGTCAAATATTTTAAAAAATTGGAAAGATCAATGGAACAAAAGATTTAGAGGGAGAGAGGAGGGATAGGAAAGGGGAGGAAATGTGGCATGAATTTGATAGAATTAAGCTTTGTACCTGTGTACCATGGTGAATTCCACCCTTATGTATATCTGCAGAGCACCAACTAAATGTAAATAAATAAGCTGGGTGAAGTAGTGCACACCTGTAGTCCCAAAGGCTCACAAGGTCACATAAGAGGATTGCAAGTTCAAGGCCAGCCTCAGTAATTTAGCAAGGCCTTAAGCAATTTAGTGAGACCCTGTTTCAAAAAACAAAAAGGGCGGGGGTATAGCTCAATGGTAAAGAGCCTCTGGTTCAATCCTCAATAACAAATAAGTGAAAGTGAGGCTGGAGCAGTGGCTCAGCAGTTCAAGCCGTGAGGACCTGGGTTCAAATTCCAGCACCACACACACAACTGTCAGAGAAACAAAGGCCAGATGAAAAAAATAAAAACTATTTTCTTTCTGTCTCTCTCTTCTCTGTCTCTTCCTCTCACCCTCTCTTTCTTAAAAAAATAAATAAATAAAGTGAAAGTAAGACCAGTATAGTAGAGAAAGGGGTATAGGGGGAGAGGATGGAGGGAGGCCATGGCGGACTAAAATGAAGTAAATTAAACTCCATGCATGTATTATTATGTCAAAACCAACCCAACTGTTGTGTGTAACTGTAATGCACCAATAAAAACAAAGCAAAAAAAAAAAAAAAAAAGATACAAGCCAAGTTTGGTGGCACACACCTATAATCCCAGTGACTGAGGAGACTGAAGGAGGAAGACCACAAGTTTGAGGCTAGCCTCAGCAACTTAATATGGCCCTAAGCAACTTGGTGAGACCCTGTCTCAAAAAATAAAAAGGCCTGGTAAAGTAGCTCAGAAGTAAAGCACACCCCCAAGGGGCGGGAGCAATAGCTCAGTAGTTACAGCACTTTCCTGGCATGTGTGAGGTTCAAACCCTAGCACCACATACACAACTAAGTGTCAGAAAAACAAGACCCGGATGAAAAAAAAAAACTTGATTCTCTCTCTCTCTCTTTATGTGTGTGTATGTGTGTATATATATATATGTGTGTGTGTGTGTGTGTGTGTGTGTGTGTGTATAACTAGGAATGGAACCACCACGTGACCCTGTTATACCACTCCTGAAGAATTAAAGAATTAAAGTCAGAGGGCTAGAGTGGTGGCTCAGCTGTTTGAATCCCAGCACCACATACACAACTGTCAAAGAAACAAAGGCCTGATGAAGAAATGAATAAAACTGATTCACTTTCTCCCTCTTTCTTAATTAAAAAAAAAGTCAGCATACTGTATTCATATATGCATACCCATGTTTATAGCAGCACAATTCACAGTAGCTAAACTATGGAAGCAGCCTAAGTGGCTATCAATGGATGAATGGATAAAGAAAATGTGGTATATATACCCAATGGAATTTTATTCAGCCATAAAGAAGAATGAAATTATGTTATTTTCAGGAAAATGGATAGAATTTGAGAACATGATTGTAAACAAAATAAGGCAATCTTAAAAGTAAAGGGTGGTACATTTCTCCTCTTTGTGGAAGCTCAAGAGAAAGAAGGAAAAGAAATGGCAGGGGAAAATCTCATGAACGTGGAAGGAAAATCAGTAGAGTAGAGGAAAGGCACCAGGGGAGGAAGGAAAGGAGGGAAATGGGAAATTCTGGGGGAATGATATTGGGCAAATAGTATTGTGGGCAAGTGTGAATATATAACCATTAATTCCACCATAATATACAATTATAATGCACCAATAAAATATATGGAAAAAGAAAAAGTATGGTCGTGCTCCCCTTGCCATTTTATCTTTTTCTCCCTGTGTGTATGTGTGTGTGTGTGTGTGTGTGTGTGTGTGTGTCTGTGCCTACCATTCAACTACATCACCTGCAATTTTTATTTTTTATTTTGAGAGAAGGTCTCACTAAGTTGCCTAGACTGGACTTTTCTTTCTTTCTTTTTTTTTCAAAGAGAGAAGGACAGTGAGAGAGAGAGAGAGAAAATAAAATTTTATTGAGTTCTTCACATGGCCCTCGTTGCTCTGACACTCAGTTGTGTTTGTGGGTGCTGGGGTTTGAACCAGTGTACTTGCGCTAATCCACTGCTCCAGCCCCTAGACTGGACTATTCTAATTTTTTTTCTTTTTTAAAGTGAGAGAGAGAGAAAGAGAGAATCAACTTTTTTTTTTTTTTTTTTTAGTTTTTCATATGGCTTTCGTTGCTCGATTGTCCTGCCTCAGCCTTTGAATTGCTTTGGGTTTACAAGTGTGTGCCATCATGCCTGGATCCCCATGACATTTTCTTTTATTTTTCTTTATTTTTTCTCTTTTTGATGCTGGGGATCAAACCCAGGGTTTTGTGCATGCTAAACACTAGTAAGCTACACGCTCAACTCCCTTCTTGTCATTTTTTTTCCTTTTTTTTAAAGACACAGTTTCAAACTCCTAAGTTTCAAGTCTCCTGAGTGACTGGGACTACAGACATGCACCGCAGAGATTGGCTTTGCAATTTTTAAATTTTTTTTCTCTTTTAAAGTGGCTTTTGTTGCTCCAACACTTCATTGAGTATGTGCTGTACTCGGGCATGCCAGGCAGGTGCTGTAGTGCTGTAACCGCTGAACCACTGCTCCAGCCCCCAATTTTATAATTTTTTTCCAGTACTGGGGCTTGACCCCAGGGGTGCTTTAGCACAGTTATACCCCCAAATCTTTTTATGGTTTATTTTGAGGCAAAATCTTGTTACGTTGCTCCTACTAATGAGCCACTATTCCAGCCCCCACCCCATTATATTCTTTTTGTTTTAGAAAGAGAGAAGAGAATCAACTGTATTTTTTCATCTGGCCTTTGTTTCTCCAACACTTAGTTGTGTATGTGGTGCTGGGGTTTGGACCCAAGTCCTCGCACATGCCAGACAAGCACACCAATTACTGAGCTACCACTCCAGCCCCTATATATTTTCTTTCTTTCTTTCTTTCTTTTTAGAGAGAGAGGACAGTGAGAGAGAGAGAAACAATTTTATTTAGTTTTTCAAATGGCTGTGTGTGCCAGGCAAGTGCTGCAACAGCTAAACCAACACTCCAGCCCCAATTCATATATATATATATGTTTTTTTTAAAGAGAGAGGGACAGTGAGAGAGAGAGAAGGAGAGAAATAATTTTTATTTAGTTTTTCATGTGGCCTTTGTTGCTCCTAGACTGTTGTGTACATGGTGCTGGGCTTTGAACTCACTTACTAGCACATTCTGGGCAAGTGCTGTAACTGCCGAGCCGCTGCTCCAGACCCCGCCCCTATATTCTTTTCTTTCTTTCTTTTTTTTTTTTTTTTAAAGATGAATGACTTCTTTTTTTTTTTTTTAAGAGAGGAGGAGGACAGAGAGAGAATCAATTTTTATTGAGTTTTTCACATGGCTTTCATTGCTCTGACACTTAGTTGTGTATGTGGGTGCTGGGGTTTGAACCCGTGTACTTGCACATGCCAGGCAAACCCTGCAACCACCAAGCCACTGCTCCAGCCCCCCTATAATCAATAAAAATTCATAGAAGGGCTGGTGCCGTGGCTTAGTGGTAGAGCACTTGCCTGGCATATGTGAGAACCTAAGTTGGATCTCCAGCACCACATAAACAACTGAGTGGAGGGGGAAAAAAGATGAAAAAATAAATTAACTCTTTCTCTCTCTTAAAAAATAATTTAAAAAGAATACAATAGTAATTAAGTACAACTTTTTGTGCTTGTATTTGGTATTGGAGATCAAACCCGGGGCCTTATGTATGTTAGGCAAGCACTTCTCTACTGAACTATACCCCCAGGCAGGTATAATCTATTTTGTAATCCAGGTATACTAGTGAGACAAATGGATTTTTTTTTCAGAGCTGAGGACCTTGAGCATGCTAGGCAAATGCTCTGCCACTGAGTTAAATCCCCAACCCCAAGACAAATGGATTTTTTTTTTGTTTGACTAAACATGTTTAATTAGGGTTCAAAGTTAGTAGTGTTCCCTATCATTTGCTGAACTGTATCAATGCTGATCTATAATAAGATTTTACACATTTCATCTTTGGAAATGTCTTTAACCTAAATGGTCCATGAGTATATGATTATAATTAAGCATATTCTTCATTGTTGGAAGTTATTTATAGAATTCTGTTAGATTTTTTCTCTTCACATTTGCCTTTTAGCATATTGCAGATTAATCACCTTCAATTGGAGGTTAGGTGGAAGCTACTCAATTGCACAATTAAATTAATTTTGAAATATGGGAATTTCCATTGTGTTTGGCACCAAGGTCTAAAAAATGTCTCCGAAAATATAGTTTAAGCTGAGAAAATATAACTGCTATGAATTTGTGTGGGAATGGAGATCTTGCTTCTTAGTTTAACTTTTTTTTAAAGAGAGAGGGACAGTGAGAGAGAGAGAGAGAGAATTGATTAATTTTATTTAGTTTCCATTTGGCTTTACATGCTCCAACACCTTTTTATGTACATGGTGCTGGGGTTTGAACCCATGTCTTTGCATGTGCCAGGCGAGTGCTGGCACCACTGAGCCACTTTTTTTTTTTTTTAAGAGAAAAGAGGGGCCAACATGGTTTCTTAATGGTTACAACACTTGCCTGGCATGTGCAAGTACGTGGGTTCAAACCCCAGCACCATGACAAAGAAGTGTCAGAGAATGAAGACCACATGAAAAACTGAAAAAAAAAAATGGATTCCCTCCCCCTCTTTTTAAAGTGTATTACTGGGGCTAGAACAGTGGCTCAGCAGTTTGAGTGGTTGCTTGGCATGCATGAGGACCCGGGTTCAAACCCCAGCACCACATATACAACTAAGTGTTAGAGAAACAAAGACCAGATGAAAAAATAAATAAAATTGATTCTCTCTCTCTCCCCTCCCTCTTAAAAACAAAACAAAACAAAACAAAACAAAATGGTACACACCTGTAATCCCACCTGATGGGAACCTGAGACAGGAGGATCAAAAATTTAAGGTCAGCCTGGACAACTTAGCAAGACCCTGTCTCAAAAAAAAAAATTAAAAAGGACTGAGGATGTAGCTCAGTGGTAGAATGCTTGCCTACCATGTGCAAGGTCCTGGATTTAATCCCCAGGAGCACACCAAAAGAGAAAAGTGTATCACTATTATTGTTGGATACAGAGTATTCAGAGGGGTTTATTTTTTGGTGACTTAAGACTTTACATTGACACCTTAAATGACAATTACACTGGGTGCAGATATGAACACCTATCCTTCCAGTGACTTCGGAGCCAGCCTCAAAATAAAAATAAAAAGGGCTGGGTGTGATAAATAAGAATTCTAATAGTCCATTTTCAGAATATAGTCTTAAGGTTCACATATAAAGCCATCTTAGGTTGGGAACTATGTGGTCAGAGATAATCCATTTTTAAACTATCAGATATCCTGTTATACCCATAGCTCTTTACTGTACCCCCCCAGGTTTTTTTTTAAATTCCAAGTCTTAAGTTTTATTTAAATAATCTCCAGTGGAAATAGAGTGGGACTATCACTAACACTTCCTCATAACATCAGCTAACAAAACGGGACAAGGCAAGTGCACCCGCAGTCAGCATACCAGTCAGTGTGTGATGGGTGGATGCCTCTCGTTTGAGGCGGCCTCAGCCCCGGCCAGCTGCTGGGGGAGCTGGGGGAGCATCCACAGTGGAGCAGGGATTCTTTTTTTTTTTTAAGGAGAGAGGGACAGTGAGAGACAGAGAAAGAGAGAAACAACTTTATTTAGTTTTTCACATGGCCTTAGTTGATCCAACACTTAGTTGTGTACGTGGTGCTGGGGTTTGAACCCGGGTCCTCGTGCTTGCCAGGCAGGCACCGAAACCGCTGAGCCACCGCTCCAGCCCCGAGCAGGGATTCTTGATGGTCTCATTTACAGACACAATAAGGCATGCAGCTTCAGAGGCTGCTGTCGGGGCATTGATCCGCATCATAACCAGCTCCCACACAAAGGCCTCAAAGTTATCAGCAATGTCCTCGTTGTTGATGTCCACCCCATACATGCCTCTTTGTGCATGCTGAGCCCACAGTTTGTTGAGGACGTCTGTGGCATCAATTGTCACACAACTGAATTGGGATAATCTCCAAGGCCTTGGCATATGCCCCTATCAATAGCTGCTGCCTTCCTGGAATAGTCCTTGAGTAATCCCACAGGTACTTGGAGAGCTCTGTCTTGATGGCTCCACCACCAGCCACCACTGAATCATTCTTGATGGCCCTCCTGACGATCATGATGGCAACATGCAGGGACCGCTCTGTCTCCTCCATAAACTTCTCAGCACCTCCAAAGAGGATGAAGGTTCAAGTCTTGGCCTTGGGGCAGCCAATGAAGAAATTTTACCTCTCACCTCCAATCTGGGTCTCTTCAAACACCTGGCAGTACCCAACACATTTGCTGATAGAGCATTGACACTGGTCTGGATGGAGCCTCCATAGGCCATCATTGTCCTCTTCAGATCCTCCTCAGGTACACAGCCGGCATAGAACATGTCTCTATCGGCAAAGTACTGGGTGGCTGCATCCACAATGGGGAGTTTGGACAAGATGACTGACTTCCAGAATGATGGATCATCTCTAACTTGTCGTAGAGAATGTTCCACTCTTCATCAACAATTGCCTGATAATCCTCCACTGCGAGCACTCTGATTTCAGCATTATCTTTCTCAGATTTCAGCTCAAGCTCAACATTTAAAAGGGGAATTATGGGGTTATGGTATTTTTGAGGTTGCATTTTGAAGCCAGTATAAGAGAAAGTCTTCTTGAATGCAACACCAGCCACTAGTTGAGACTCCTCTAGGGCTCCACCCTCTACCTTCTTGATTCCAATCATTTTAAGCTGCATTCAATCATCAACCATCATCACAGCATCAACCATCATCTTAGTGAAAAAAGGCTTTCTTTTTTTTGTATTCTTTTTTTATTAGAATTATATAGAGATACAATTGAGGGGGAAACATTATCAAAACAGTAGCAATCAATGTATATAAACTTTGTTATCCAGGGGTCATGCCAAAGCATAGATAAACCACCTTGGGTTTCACCTGTTGCAGTTTCCCCCAGAAGAACTCATGTGTTAAATGGGTAGCTTGTGGAGGAATGACATCGGCTTCTGGGATGGTTCCCCCATCTTCCCAATCCCCAGACTCCTATGTGTTCTTTATATACCCTCCCCCCTCCCCATCCCCCTCGCTACACCTCCAAGTATCCTAGAGAGCTATCCCCTATTACTCTGAAAGTCATTCAATTTGAGGTTTTGTTAGGTTAGCTGTCTGCCCTACTGCTTCCTCATAAATTCTAGCATCAACAGATTAGAGAAACCATTCAGCCCTTGAGTCTCAGAGCTTGGGAGACGTGAAAAAGGCTTTCTGCTGGGAGATCATCTTGGAGTTCAGAGCTGTCACGGCACATTTTTCTAGCATCTTCCTCTGCTCCACTTTATCTTCCTTCATCACAGTCACAGTGGTCTCTTTGATCTTGTTAAGTGCCAACTGGGTGGCTGTGCAGAAACCTCGGATGATGATTTCCTTCCTTCACATATAGTTTCACTTGCTTCAGAAATTCTGCAGGCAACAGGGTCACTGAGGTGACCGACCTCAGCATCTTGGGACTTGGCAATGTCCACTAAAGTCTTTGCTGAAGGATGGACAACATCAAGCAATTTCAGAATGGTGGCTCCATCATTGGAAATTGTTGCTTTGCCTCAGCCATCCACAATAAGCTTGTCCATGTCATGAGGACCTAGGGTGGTTCTTACAGCCTCAGGAATCACCTGGCAGGCACTGATTTTACTCACAAGTTGAGGGATGCCTTAGGAGCTATCAGTACCCTCTTTCAGCAGGATAATTGGTGGGGCATCATTTTGGAATCTTGTTCAGTGGCCCGCTACTCCTCCATTCTTCCCACCCAGTTTTATATTAGCCAATCACTCAGATTGTACCCCCGAGCTCCTCAATCAGAGTAAAGGGTACGATTGCGTCAAGTTGGAGATATAAGCAGGCGGATTGTAAGCTCAAGCGTGCTTGCTCATAGGGATACCCTTTGTGAGTGCACCTGTCTGCAGAAGTAAAGTCTGTCTTGCTCACCAACGTCTGGGCATGTGTTTGATATTCTTCCAGCACCTCAGGACTTTTTTTTTTAAGAGAGAGGGACAGTGTGAGAGAGAGAAAAAGAGAATCAATTTTATTTAGTCTTTTTATGTGGCTTTCATTGCTATGACACTTCATTGTGTATGTGGTACTGGGGTTCAAACCCACATCCTCATGCATGCCAGGCAAACACCGTAACCGCCAAGCCTCTGCTCTATCCCCACACCTCAGGATTTTTAATAATTTTATTTCTAACAATTTGGCTCCCAAAGTGGGGCTCCATACATTGTCTGGGGTGCTCACAGGATCACCCCCTATGTAGGGGAGACACATCCCACTACTGTGAGCTCTCAGACTGACAAAGTACCCAAGATCTGAGGTGGATCAGAAGAGGGTCAGTAATGCAATAGAGGGCCCAAGCAAATACCACAGGGACCAGGAAAATTCACGTGAGGACCAACGGTAGGAAAATCTCAGAGTCTGAGAGATTAGTACTTCCTTGGTGGTCAGGACATCCTGGAGGTTGTATGAGTGTGCCTGAGACATGTCTGGGATATGAAGCCAGTTTGCAAACTCCTGATCCACATTGCTGGTGGCCCAGGAGGGGAGCTGGCTGGAAACGTGGAGGAGGCTATGTTTACCGAAGTTTTGTCTGACAAAGTTTAGACTTGGGGATGGGTTAGGCAAAGCCAGTCCTGGAGATTGTCAAAACCATTTTTTTTAGAAATTGGCTGTGTTTTAGTAATTATATGTATTATGAATTTATTTAAACTGAAAACTTTTTGATTGTTATAAGAATTGTATTACTTAAACTAATTGTTGTGGATTGTTGAGAAGGATATTTGTTATAACACATATAAAAATCATGGAAAACAAAGCTATACTGACTTTAAAACAAAATTGGATATAAAAACCAAAATAATTAAAACTAAAAAACAAAAAAATAGTATACACAAAACATCCACAGAAAGACATGTTTACCTTTTTTGTTATAGAGGATGAGCTTTAGCTCCTTAACAGTAAATAAGACGTGTTTGTCTTTTTGTTTTAGGGGAGGATGAGTGTTAACTCCTTAGTAATAATTAAGACATGTTTATCCTTTTTGTTTTTGTAGAGGTTAGGCTTTTATTTTTTAGTCTATAAATTAGGATATACAGATATTTTATAGGATTAACATTTGTAGGATTTAAGATAGCTATAGAGTATGTAGTAAGGTTACAATAACAAAATAGTTTTAGGTTAGTAGTTAATAGGGTATAAGAGTTATAATAGCCTATATTATAGTCTAGTTAATTAAGAAACTTTTTATTTATATTAAGATAGGGCTTTTAAACTAATGTAGTATAGTAACCTTTAAGCGCCTCTCTTATCTAGTGAGGTAATGGTCTATAAAAACCTCTAAAAAAATTTAGGGAGACAGAATTTGGGGCAGTGTTTGGATTTTGTCCCTGGTAAAAACAGGTTTAAAAAAATATGGTCAATGTGGCGGGGAGGTCGAGGACAAAAATTGTACTAACTGTCAATGTTTTAAATAACTTTATGTCTGATGCTCTAAATCAGTTTAAACCAAATAGTTACATATGGCCTATGTGGTCAGGAGGACGAGAACATAAATTGTACTAATGGTTAATACTTTAAGATTACTAAAATACTAAAAAAAATAATTGTACAATAAAGCTGATAATAAATGCCTTGTTTGTACATCTGTATAAAAGTGTTCAACAATAAAGAACAGACGGCATTTTGCTCAAACAGGGAACTGTGGCTGCTTGCAACTTGTCCCAGAGGTTCCAGCTGTTCCTCCGTATCATCCGACTCCACTTTTCCTTCAAAAACCTAAGTTCCGCTGGGGCTGGCCCCCGGCAGAAACGGAGGAATCAATTGCGGGAGGGATGTAAGGAACCTCCATTCAAGAGTTAAGCTATAGGGGCTGGAGTGGTGACTCAGTGGTTAAGGCACTTGCTTGGCATGCACAAGAACACAGATTCAAACCCCAGCACCACGTACACAATGAAGTGTTGGAGCAACGAAGGCCACATGGAAAACTAAATAAAATTGATTCTGTCTCTATCTCTGTCTCTCTGTCCCTCTTTCTTTAAAAAAAAAAAAAAAAAAGAGTTAAGCT
>PVKS010003057.1:29966-109139 GCA_004027875.1 Aplodontia rufa
AAAAAAAAAGGCACTACAAGCCACTGGCTGTAGAACATAAAAGATTAATTTCTCTTGTAGTCTGAAATTCTGCTAAATTCCTCCTTCATGCTAGATCACTGGAGGGGATCTGCCTGTATTTTGCCTCGGGGCAACGCAGGTATTGGCCTAAAATGCTGGGATTAAATCTGTAAAATGGGTGACACACCCAGGAACACTGGGGAATGCCCTAATTCCTGCATCTTCCCTCTTCTCACCAGTTGGGCATGAGGAAGGGAAATGGAAAGACGGCCGTTTCTTTTTTTTTTTTTTTTTTTGAACTTCTGTATTTTTTGAGCTCATGGTTTTTATGGTGAAATTCACCTTTGTACCTATTTTTTTTTCCAATGAATCTTGGTTTGTTTTTTCTAACTATAGAAGTTCTTTTGGGCCTCTGCCCTTCCTGCTGTCTTTATTGGGAGGTCAGTTATTTGAGGCTCTAAAGTCTTTGTTTCCTGTTGTTTTTTTATGTATGTATGCACACTTATATTGTGTGTTTATGTACACTTATATTGTATGTTTATGCATGCATGTGTTATGTTTGTTTTATGTTATGTCAACATGATTTGAAATTGGCTTATAAATGAGAACTCAAAAATTTTAAAAAGGAAATGGATCCAAATGACTTTTAGTTCACGAGATTTGACTTAAAGATTTTATTTATTTATTTAGTTTTAAAGAGAGAGGGATAATGTGTGTGTGTGAGAGAGAGAGAGAGAAAGACAGCATCAATTTTATTTAGTTTTTCATGTGGCTTTTATTGCTCCGACACTTCATTGTGTATGTGGTCTGGGGTTCGAACCTGCTTACTTGCGCATGCCAGGCAAGCACCATAACCGCCGAGCCACTACTCCAGTCCTAAATGTTCAATTTAAACTGAATAAACAGATGAGAGTAAAGATGTGTTTAAAATTACTAGCCCATATGTTTTTCTAGGTGGTCAATCAATAGAATGTTGGTTTCTATAAATGTTTGCAGACAAAAAAAGTATTTTGTGCGGTGAAGCAAGCAAGCTATAGAGTGTCTAAGTAAGTTGCAGAAGATTTGTGGAGGGTAAATCTAAAAAGCCTGTATGTAATTAAGGTAAATATAATTGGTACAATCAGTTAAAGTTGTTTAAGGTTCCTGCTAAGGTCAAATATTAATGTACTGCTATAACAAGGGTTTCTTAAGACATTGATCTGTTCTTATCTATCAAGATAATTCCTGATGATAGGTTTATTTATTTAGAAAAAACTAAATTTTAAAGGAATTATAGCTTGTACCTGTTTTAAAGTCTTTTAAATAACTAGTTAAATAAATGTCTTTGGGTTATTACAATATAATCAATACTAAATATATGTTAAGTATTATGTAAGTGTAGAATGGAACCATTTATGTAGGACCACAGGCAGAATAAGAAATAAATGCTCTCTTTTAGGCATTTTATTTGATATGGGAGGGCCACACTGCCATTTTAAGGCCTGGTTTATATCTGTTTGCTTTAACTACATGAACAATTCATTGTTGTATAAATAAGATGTATTTATACACCAGATAGTAAGTCTATTTCTGATCATCAACACTATTTCCTAACTAAAGAGATTTAAAGTTATCTTTTGATTCTTCAGTATTGCAGACCTATGTTTGTAAATAGCCCACATTATGGATTCTAAATTTTTCTTCAAAGCTTAAACTTCATTAATATAAGGAGATCAGTATAATGTGATGGTATTAATGGCATCTTTGCATATTAGGTGTGTTCATGTCCTCCAGGTATAAAAATCTTTTGAGGTGTAAAACTTAGAAAAACATTTTACCAAATTGGTGGTTCCAAACTAAAGTTGTCTACAGCAATAATCTCTTTTCAGACTTGTTTAGAAACAACAAATTTGGTTGGGTATCTATGTCATTTAATGTTTTGTCATTAGATATACCATTACAACCTGTAATTAGGAGATTCTGATTTGCTTGAAGGTTGAAAATGTGTAAACTTGTATATGTTCAAATATTGTGTTATTTGTCAAGAGCTTCCACCTTACCTATGATAAATCTCTTTCTTTCACCCTATTCCATGTTAGGATGATTCCAAAGTAAGCTAAACTTGAGCTCATTTAAAGTTGTGTACAAAGGATAGACTTTGTTATAAAGATTTCTGTGATCTTGGGGCTGCAGTAATGGCTCAGCTGTTACAGCGCTTGCCCAAGGACGAAGGTTCAAACCCCGGCACCACATATACAATGAAGTGTCAGAACAACGAAAGCCACATGAAAAACTAAATAAAATTTATTCTCTCTCCCTCTCTCTCTCTCACTGTCCCTTTCTTAAAAATGAAGATTTCTGTGACCTCAAAATAATCAAGCAATATAATATAAAATTAATTACTACAGATATGTAAGATTGTAAGTTTTAAAAGAAAGTAAAAATTGAAAAGGGTCCCATGTGACTGAGCTGATAGATTTATGGAATTTTTTTTTAAAGAGAGAGAGAGAGAGAGAAATCAACCTTACTTAGTTTTTCATTTGGCTTTGGTGGCTCTGACACTTTGTTGTGTATGTGGTGCTGGGGTTTGAAACCGTGTACTTGAACATGCCAGGCAAGCACAATACTGCTGAGCCACCACTCCAGCCCCAGATTTACAGATCTTTATGGTGGCAAATAGGCATCAAAGTCATATTAATGTTATTCTAGAAATTATGTTTCTTGGTTCCAAAGCTATTCAGTCTTATTAATTTCATTTTGTATTTTCTTTTTAAAACTGTTGCCTGTTTGTTTTATAAAAGTACTACTTCTAACAGAAAAATCTGAGTTAAACCATCATCTATAGGACAGATGAAATATAATGCTATTTTCTAGTACTCTTACTGACCCTAATTAAATAAAAGGGGTAACTACAAAACTGTACACATTAAAGTTAAAACCCAGTATTCTCACTTCAAAAATTAGTGAAACTGGCCTGCTGGATGTTTAAAACCAAAACTTGGAAGATTACACTTGGGGAAATAAAATGTCAAGGAAAAGTGGCCAAAATTTTGGCAATTGCCCTTTAAGATCAGCCAGGACCCAGAGAATAGAGGGACACCTCTCTAGACCCTGCACCTCTGTGTCATCCAAACTCCTGATCAGAGGGTTCGTGAGGACTCTAGAGAATAGGAAAGCCAGCCACTAAATATGCTATGAAAAGGAGGTTCATTGGAAAGGGAGATGTCCCTAATGCTTCCCAGAGAAGCCACATGTGGTGAGCAAGACTTTGACCCATCCTGGCAGATGGCATTGAAAGAGGAAAGTAGGGGAACTAAAGGGCTTCTCATGAGTTCCCAGGAATGACTCAGGAATCTTGGCTGACTCTAATAGTATATTGGAACTAAGTCAGTTTTGACCAACTTGGTACTAAACACCTGGCTGGGGAGTTATAACCAAAGTACAACCATCATAGACATTTAAAAGACAATGGTTCCTTTTTTTTTTTTTAAAGAGAGAGAGGGATAGTGAGAGAGAGAGAAAGAGAGAGAGGAAATCAACTTAGGTTTTCATGTGGCCTTGGCTGCTCCGATACCTGGCTGTGTACGTGGTGCTGGGGTTTGAACCCAGGTCCCTGCGCATGCCAAGCAAGTGCAATACCACTGAGCTACTGCTCCAGTCCCAAGACAATGGTTCTTTAGGTGTAATTTAAGCTACATATACTTGTGACAGCCCCACCAAAAAAGAAAAGTTTCCAAGAGAGGAGTGCCTAATACACAAATGTGTTCTGAATCAATTTGAGACCTATCTGTGCCCTTTTTATTTTGGTAAGGTTACAATGAACTGCTATTGAGCCCCTGCCTTCTAGAATTTGCAATTCACCACTTCCAGCCTGGCGACCTTATTCTTTTATTTTTATTTTTATTTATTCATTTTTAAGAAAGAGGGGACAGCGAGAGAGAGTGAAGCAATTTTTATTTACTTTTTCATGTGACTTTCGTTCCTTGGACACTTCATTGTGTATGGTGCTGGGGTTTGAACTGGTATACTCATGTATGCCAGGCAAGTGCTGTAACCGCCGAACCACCGCTCCAGCCCCTTATTTTTATTTTTTAAAGAGAGGGACAGTGTGAGGAAGAGAGAAACAGAGAATCAATCTTATTTAGTTTTTCATGTGACTTTCGTTGCTCCAATACTTTGGTGTGTACATGGTGTTGGGGTTTGAACCCATGTCCTTGCACATGCCAGGCAAGTACTGTAACCACTGGAATAACTGCTCCAGCCTCTGGAGACCTTATTTTAAACAAGATCTGGAAAGCAGCCAAGATTCAACTGAGCTGAAAAGGACCTTACCAAGTGCTCCTGATCACTGGATGGCTATACGAACTACTAAAAAGGAGAGAACTCATTACCATGACTGATTTTTCAGCTCAAAAAGTTAATGTATCTAGAATAGATGGCAATATCAAAGGATATAAGCAAAATGATACCAAAGGTGTAAAAAGAAAAAGGGGGAATTTGTGAGAAATAAGAAGTTTGATGGTCCATTTTCAGAATGTAGTCTTAAGGTTCGTATATAAAAGGAAGCCATCTTAGGTTGGGAACTATGTGGTCAGAGATAATCCATTTTCAAACTCTATCAGATATCCCATTACACCCACAGCTCTCTTCTGTACCCACCCCAATTTTATAATAGCCAATCATGTAGATTGCACCCCTGAGCTCCTCCAATCAGACTGAAGGGTAGGATCGCATCAGGTTGGAGATAAAAGCAGGTGGACTGCCTGCTCAAGTGTGCTTGCTCATTGGATCCCCTCTTTGAGTGCACCCTTCCCAGAAGTAATGTCTGTCTTGCTCACCAACTTCTGGGCATGTGTTTGATATTCTTATAGCACGTCAGGATTTTTAATAATTTTATTTCTAACAAAAGCAGAACTGGAGAGTCCCTATAATTTAGTAGTATTGGCTTTTAAATCCTTCAGTTCAGAAGAAACCTGTTAACTCGGCTCACATTTCAAGGACCAAAATGAGTCCCATGCCACACATAAACTCAGGAGAAGCAAGGAATTGTATTCTCCATACTTACAAGAAGAAGAGAACTGGATATTGGTAAACTTTTATGTCCAACTTTTAGATTCTTGCCAATCTGATAGGTTAAAAAATGTCAGAGTAGTTTTCTTTTTCTTTTCCATTTCTTTTCTTGGAAGTACAATTTTCATGTATTTAAGGGCTATCATCAGTAGTTTTTTTTTTTTTTTTTCAGGGCTGAGGTCCGAACTCCGGGCCTTTCGCATGCTAGGCAAGCGGTCTGCCCCTGAGCTAAATCCCCAACTCCTCATCAGTAGTTTTTAAATCTCCTGATTAATCCTAATGTGAACCAAATTTACACCTCCGGGATTCCCTACTCAGTCTAGGTTTTCCAGTTGAGAGAAACATATTTTCCCTTTTGTGATTAGTAGGAAAAATATGGCTGACCCAGTGAGAACTTGCCCTACAGTTGACATCCTGCTTTTTATGTAATAGAAATGATTTGAGTATTATTATAATTTTTTTAAAGAGAGAGAGAGGGACAATGAGAAACAGAGAACAAATCAATTTTATTTAGTTTTTCATGTGGCTTTCATTGCTCTGCTCCAACACTTCACTATGCACGTGCTGCTGGGATTTGAACCTGAGTCCTTGTGCATGCCAGGCAAGCACCGTAACTGCTGAACCATTGCTCCAGCCCCTGACTATTATTATTAAATATTTTTCAGTCATTTCATTTATAGTCTGTAGCTTTGCACTATAATGGGTAACTGGATGATCATTCTGTAACAGTCAGAGCCCAAACTAGAAATCTCTGTCTAAAACTAACCAACATTTAATGTTTACTAAGAATTCCGCATCAATGCCTGTGATCACTGTCTCTAGCTGAAGGGCAAGAGAGCTTGGATTTATCTCCCAAAGGTCCATGTGCTAAAGACTTAGACCTAAACTTGGTGCTATTGGGAGGTGATGGAATCTTTCTTTTTCTTTGCTTGTCACAAAATTAAAGGGCTTCCTCTGCTACATGCTCCCTTCAGTGATAATAACCAGACTTACTGCAAGCCCAAAAACAATGGGGCCAACCAACTATTGACTGGAACCTCCAAAACTGTAAGGCAAGATAAACCTTTCCTCTTTTTAAATTTTTATCTCAGGTATTTTGTTACAGCACAAAAAGTATTTTATATAACTGACCTCATTTTCCTCACCTCTAATAAGGTGAAACTTTTCTTTCTTTCTTTTTTTGTTTTGTATCAGGGCTTGAACTCAGGGGTGCTTAACCACTGTGCAACATCCCCAGATCTTTTTAGTTTTCATTTTGAGACAGATTCTTGCTAAATTGCTTAGGGCCTTGCTAAATTGCTTAGGGCCTTGCTAAATTGCTAAGGCTGGCTTTGAAGTTGCCATCCTCCTGCCTCAGCCTCCTAAATTACCAGGATTACAGGCATGCACCGCCACACCCTACTAATAGGGTAAAATGTTTTCATAATTTAGAAAGCAGAAGACTTCAAATCAAATCTACCTTTCCTAATACAAGACTAAACTCCCAAAAACTGGTATAAAATCATGAACACATTTTTTCCCACTGTTAATACAGTTTTATTTTCTACTATCATAAAGCTCCTCAGAACATCTTCCCTTCTAAAACCAAAGATTTTGTTTTCATTTAAACCCTCGGATCACCTAGGGTCCTCCCACTCAATTCCTATTCAAAAGTAATCGTATTGTGTGTGGTGGCGCACACATGTAATCCTGGTAATTTAGGAGGCTGAGGCAGGAAAATTCAAGTTTGAGACTTGATTCAGCAATTTAGTGAGGTCCTAAGCAACTCAGTGAGATCCCTGTCTCAAAATAAAAATAAATAAATAAATAAAAAGGATTTGAGAATGTGGTGCAGTGTTAAGTGTCTATTTAGGTTCAATCCCTAGTATCAAAAAAAAAAAAAAGAGTAACATGACTGACATAATCCTCCTGGGTTAGGCAATTAGATCAGTCTATATCTGCAATTCTAGAGTGACTCAATGTTATCCTACGAACGTTTACTCACCATCGATTCATAATATAGTCATCTTCACCAGCTAAAATATACTAACCTGATTTTGTGTTGGAATATCAGAAACCCCAGTTTAAAACAGTTGAAGCAGTAAGGGCACTCATTTCTCATATAACATGAAATCTGGCGATGTAGTTCAGTGTTGAACACACTTGGGGTTCAATCCCCAGTACCTGCCCCCCACAAAAAAGGAGGAAATTTTAAACAAAACACATTAAACCAATGGGTTGCTGTCTCCTGGTCTGGAGATAGCCTGCTTTTCCCCTTGAGTGCATGTTCCTTGCTTTACCCCCAAGGCATCTTTCTGTTGAGACCTTTCCTACTCCTTGTTCTCCCTTGAATGTGTATCTAATCCCTACATAAACCTCCCTTTAATGTGTTTTCTTGGGAAAGAAAAACACATTAAAAATCAACCCACGGGGCTCAGCGGTTTTGGCGCTTGCATGGCAAGCACCAGGACCGAGATTCAAACCCTAGCACCATGTGCACAACTGAGTGTTAGAGCAACAAAGGCCATGTGAAAAACTAAATAGAGTTGTTTCTCTTTTTCTCGGTCTCACTGTCCCTCTCTCTTTAAAAAAAATAAAATCAACCCACAATAAAGATTGGTTCTGATTTCACTTTAAGGGGCCCAGAGGCACTCTTGGTTCATAAATTTGCATCTGATTGAAGTGGGTGTTATACCCCTCTAAGTGGTACCTCTCTGCGGTGAGCAATTTCTTTCATGTATATAATGGCTTGGTTCACCCCTGTTTTTACCCTATTTTCTAGTCAAGTCCTACCTAGACTTTGGAACATTCTTCTGGGAAAATACCATTATACTAAAGTGCAAAGATCAATGTTAGTCAGCCTTGCTCTCAGTTCCTCTCTGATCTAAAGCTCTACTTCTGTCAAGTACTCTTTTGGCTTCTAGTTAAGGCTTCTCACTTTGTTTCCTTGCCTTTGCTAGCTGGTGCAGAGACAGGAGGCCTGCTATTGAACTCCATCCATGATGTGGGCCTCTCCTACTTGCTGCCTTGTAGCCGTGAAACTGACTAGTTACTTGAAGGCTGCAAACTCCACTAGTCTATTTTTATAAACCCAAGAATGAGTTAATTAACAGTGTTCCTGGGCTGGAGTGGTGGCTCAGTGGTTGGAGCACTTGCCTGGCACATGCAAGGACCTGGGCTCAAACCCCAGCACCACACACACAACTGTTGGCAAAACAAAGTCCAGATGAAAAAAATAAAATTGATTCTCTTCCTCTCTTCCTCTCTCACTTAAAAAAAAAAAAATGTTCCTGAGTTCCTCATCTCAGCTGGGTCTGCAAGTCTATTATTGCTCCGTGAATATATCCTCTACCAGCTCCTACCATTCAATGACAGTTCCTTCCAGCTATGAACTTATTTGTAAGTCTTATGAGTTGAATTGTATTCCCTCTGTCCTATTAATATGTTGATGCAGTTCAGTGGTGGATGGAGAGCCTCTGTGCTCAATCCCCAGTACCAAAAAAAAAATTTTTTTTTGTCTAGTCACTGCACTGGACAAGATGAGAGGGTTAGAGGATTTCTGAATGTGGCCTGAAGTACTAAGGACACAAAAACTGAAAAAAGAGACTCCCCTCCACCAACTCTTTTAAAATAACTACGTAGGGGGCTGGAGCTGTGGCTCGGTGGTTAGGGCACTTGCCCGGCATGCGCGAGGACACAGGTTCAAACCCCAGCACCTACATACACAACTAAGTGTCAGAGCAACGAAAGCCACATGAAAAACTAAATAAAAAATGTATTCTCTCTCTCACTGTCCTTCTCTCCTTAAACAAACAAACAAAAAAGCAAACAACTATGTAGGGGGCTGGAGCAGTGGCTCAGCAGTAGAGCACTTTCCCGGCATGCACAAGATCTGAGGTTCAAATCCAGCACTATATACACAGCTAATTGCCAGGAAAACTAAAACCAGATGAAAAAATAAAATTGTTCCTCTCTCTAAAAAAGCATCCTTTAAAAAAATAAATATGAGGCTAGAGTGATGGCTCAGAGGTAGAGTGCTTGCCTGGCATGTGCAAGGACCCAGGTTTAAACTTCAGTACCACATACACAACTGTCAGGGAAACCAAAACCAGATGAAAACTAAATAAAATTGATTCTCTTTATTTTTTTTTTTTTTAAAGAAAGAGAGGACAGAGAGAGAGGGAAAGAGAGAAGCAATCTTTATTTAGTTTTTCACATGACTTTCATTCCTCAGACGCTTGGTTGTGTACATGGTGCTGGGGTTTGAACCCGGGTCCTCGCACTTGCCAGGCAAGCGCCGTAACTGCTGAGCCACCGCTCCAGCCCCTGATTCTCTCTCTTTAAAACAAAACAAAACGGGGCTGGAGCGGTGGCTCAGGGGTTCTGGCGCTTGCCTGGCATGTGTAAAGGACACTGGTTCGGACCCCAGTACCACATACAACAAAGTACCAGAGCAACAAAGACCACATGAAAAACAAAATTTGATTGTGTTTCTCTCACTGTCCTTTTTTTTTTTTAAAAAGGAAAGAAGGACAGTGAGAGGGAGAGAGAGAATAAATTTTTATTAATTTTTTTTAAAGAGAGGGACAGTGAGAGAGACAGAGAAAGAGAGAAACAACTTTATTTAGTTTTTCACATGGCCTTAGTTGCTCCAACACTTAGTTGTGTACGTGGTGCTGGGGTTTGAACCTATGTACTTGCACATGCCAGGCAAGCACCGTAATTGCCAAGCCACCGCTCCAGACCTCCCTCTCTCTTAAAAAAACAGAAAACAAAAAACAAAAACCTATGTAGGAGACAGACTTTGATTAGAAAACAACTTCACATTTTATTTTAAGGAATATGTTCATCTGTTGAGTTGAAGGCATGGTGGACACTAGCTGTTCGGACACAGATTCTGAGCAAAAAGCCCCATCCCGTTTACCCAAGATGAGCCCTTTAAATGACTGGCTCATCAATACACACAAGAAACACTTCATTCATCAGAATTGAGACACTAAACAACATTGGTAATTTAAAAGTCTGCAGAAGAGGCTTATGTAAGTAGATTTTTTAAATTGGTGTAGTGTATACTTAACATTACATGTTTACAAAAAGAAGTTTAGAGAAATGACCCTGCTATATTTTTTTTCTTGCCACCTGAGTTAAATTCAGGTCTTCTTTCCTAAAGAATGCAGAAGACACCCAAGAATTGATTCCACTGCTTTAAAGCTACAGATTTTTTTGTTTTTTAAAAAACTAGATGTTAGGGGCTGGAGCGGTGGCTCAGCAGTTTTGGTGCTTGCCTGGCAAGCACGAGGACCCAGGTTCAAACCCCAGCACCACATACACAACTAAGTGTTGGAGCGACTAAGGCCATGTGAAAAACTAAAATAAAGTTGTTTTTCCCTTTCTCTGTCTCTCTCTCTCACTGTCCCTCTCTCTTAAAAAACAACAACAACACCAACAACAACAAAAAAAAACATCTAGATATTAGAAATAGTTTTCTCCAAAGGAAAATGCACTTATTTTAATAGCACTCAGCATAAAACCAAGCCATTTTTTGGAAGACACAATTTATTTCCAGCTCAACTGTGGAAATCAAAACCTGCCTTGTGGATGCCATCAACCAAGAAAGATGAGTTCACTGATGTTGACTGGGATACCAAAGCCTGCCCCATAATTAACCCCAGCAGCGACACCTTTACATGTCTAATCCAGAGAGTAGATACTTTCTTTTTTAATCACAATTATTATGTGATAAAGATTCTGGAGTCTCTTCAGGTCTTCCTTTGTTCTCTGTGAAAATTCAAGCAACTTTATAAAGTAGCATTAGCGACCAGTCCTTCATGGGCTAGGGAGAAGGTGAAGACCTAGCAAAAAGCAGCAGCCAGCCATCAATAGCATAGGGACAGTCCCTCAGGAAAAGCCTTTAGAACAAGAACAGGACAAAACAGACGAGCCCTCCAATGTCAGAGTAAGACAGATATTTAGAAAAGTGGGGACAACCCTCCTTCCACACACTTGGCACTAAAAATAATAATCAAAAAGGAGCTGGGTCTAGTGGTATGTGCATGTAATCCCAGTGACGTAGGAGGCCGAGGCAGTAGGATCCCAAATGTGAAGCCAGCCTCAGCAATTTATCGAGGCCTTAAGCAACTTTTGAGACCCTATCTCAAAACATAAAATAAAAAAATTGTCTGGGAATGTGGCTTAGTGGTTAAGCACCCCTGGGTTCAATCCCTGGTACCAAAAAACCCCAAAAGCAAAAACAATAAAAAGTGCTGGGTATTTAGCTCACTGGTAAAGTGCATCTGGTTCAATCCCAGGTACCACCCCCCCCCCCGAAAAAAAGAAAGGGGATGAGTGGCTTTCATTAACCTAACCAAAGAAAGAGAAGATCCATATAATGTTATTTTGCTTCAAAATAAGATGAATCACTGATCCTGAAATGCAAACAGAAGGCTGCTGATGAGAATGTTTGGCAGTGGCCATAGATGTATTTATTTTTTGTGGTACTGGGGATTATACTCAGAGGCCCTCTACCACTGAGCCATACTCCAATTTCATTTTCTTTCTTTCTTTCTTTTTTTTTTTTTTCAAGAGAGAGAGGGACACTGTAAGATAAAGAGAAAATCAATTTTATTTATTTTTTCATGTGGCCTTTGTTGCTCTGACACATCATTGCGTTTGTGGTGTTGGGGTTTGAACCTGTGTCCTTGCACATGCCCGGCAAGTGCTGTAACTGCTGAGCCACTGCTCCAGCCCTAATTCCTTTTTGAAACAGAATCTAGTTAAGTTGCCCAGGGTGGCCTTGAACCTGCAATCCTCCTCTGGAGTTGCTGGGATTACAGGCATGCCTTACTTATTTATTTAAAACAACAATAAAGTTTAAATCTGAAGTAGTATGATTTATCTTCACAAGTCTATGATTTTTTTGGGGGGGTACTAGGGATTGAATCCAGGGGCGCTTAACCACTGAGCCACTTCCCCAGTCCTTTTTATATTTTATTTTGAAATAGGGTCTACATTAAGTTACTCAGGGCCTCGATAAATTGCTGAGGCTGGCTTTGAACTCCCGTCTCAGCCTCTGAAGTTGCTGGGATCACAGGCATGTGCCACTGTGCCTGCCATCCACAAGTCTATGCCTGATGGTGAAAAAGAGTAATGGTAGGAGCTAGAGTGGTGGCTCAGTGGTATTGTGCTTGCCTGGCATGCATGAATACCCAGGTTTGAACCCCAGCACCATATACACAACTAAAAGTTGGAACAAAGAAAACCAGATGAAAAAAACTAAATAAAGTTGATTTTCTCTCTTAAAAAGAAAAAAAGACTAATGGTAATTATGACATACATGGAAGGTATTAGAGAAAAAAATCAGAAACCATTAGTAGGTATTGGAAATATACACAGGCTGATCTGCATTTTTAAAATTATTTGTTTTTTAAGAGAGGGAAAGTGAGAGAATCAATTTTTTTATTTAGTTTTTCATTGCTCCAACATTTTGTTATATATATGGTGCTGGGGTTTCAAATTCGTGTCCTCATGCATGCCAGGAAAGCACAGTAACCACTGAGCTACCACTCCAGCCCCTGATCTGCACTTTTTTTTTTAAAGAGAGAGGGACAGTGAGACAGAGAGAGAGAGAGAGAAAAAGACAGAATCAATTTTATTTAGTTTTCCATGTGGCCTTCGTTGCTCCAAGACTTTGCTGTGTATGTTGTGCTGGGGTTTGAACCAGCGTACTTGTGCATGCCAGGCAAGCGCTGTAACCGCTAAGCTACTGCTCCAGCCCCTGGTCTGCATGTTTTAAAGAATTTTCCCCCCACTCTACTGGAGATCAAACTCAGGGTCTCACACATGTTAGGCAAGTGCTCTACTTTTGAGCTATGTCCCTAGCCCTGCTCTGCATTCTTGTTTCATGAATTTGAGCACTCTTACTGCAAGTCGTATGAACTACTGTAGTAGTTTTGTTTGGACTGAGTGTCATGTTTAAATTTTTCCTTCTATTAGTTATCGAGAGAATAGTAATAAGAAACTCATCTAATAAACAAATGTCTGATTTGATTACCTTTAATCAATTCCTCACACTCTGGGAAACGGATCAGAACCCCTGAGGAGGCCGGAGCATGACCAGTGTTCACAGAAAACTGTATCTGCCCATGAAGACTGTCAGCATTTTTAGGAAGGTTTGAATTTTGTGGGACAGAAACAATTACAAATTGCTGCGTTATAGCAATCTGTTGGAAAGTATTTGCCTGAGGGCCCTGGGTTCAATCCCTAGTACTGCAAATACAGAAAAGAAAAGAAAACACACACATACAAAACAAAAAATAAAGCACTTTTGCAGTTTTGTTTTTGTAGTGCTAGGGATGGAATCCAGAGCCACATAGGTGCAGGCAAGTGCCCTACCACTGAGCTATATCCTCAGCTCTGTAGGACACAATACTTTAAAGAGGCTTTCTTTGCTTTGAGGGACATTTGTTTATAGATGACAGACTCTAAAGGAAAGCATCATGAAATGGCATAGGACCAGTAGGTTGGTGCCATATTTTAAGTGGGGAGGCACTGTTATTTTAAAGTTTCTGACCTGTGTTACTATTAAAAATCAGTCCCTTTAACAATTTTTGAAATAAATTTTTTTTATTTTTTTATGGATTAGGATTGAACCCAGGGGCACTTAACTATTGAACCACATTCCCAGTCTTCTTCAGTTTTTATTTATTTGTTTTTTTAAAGAAAGAGGGGGCAGTGAGAGCAAGAAACAATTTTATTTAGTTTTTCATGTGCTTTTGTGCTCTGACACTTTGTAGTGTATGTGGTGCTGGGGTTTGAACTCCCATTCTCCCAGATGGCAGCAAGTGCAGTAACCACTAAGCCACCTTTCCAGCACCTTCAGTTTTTATTTTGAGACAGGGTCTCAGAAAGTTGCTGAGGCTGGCTTTGAACTTGTGATCCTCCTGCCTCAGCCTCCTGAGGCTGTTAAAAAATTGAACAATACTTCAATTGTTTAAAAAAAAAAGGGTGGGCTGGAGAGATCAATTTTAATTAATGCTTCTAAAATGATTCCTTTCTTGAAATAAAAGGAGAGAACAACCTGAGATAGTTAAAATTTTTTTTTCTTTTCTTAGCTTCTATAGGTCAGCATAATTTGTAGAATTTTAGTTCTAAAACTGTGTGGCAAAGAATTAACATTAGGATTCAAATGTTACCTTGCAGGAAGTACAGAAGAGTGGGTCAGAGTCCTTGATGGGTCAGGAGACTCCAGGCAACAAATAAACACTTTGCCATGCTGAGGCCTGCAATGGTGAATCCCCAGTGTGGTGGAGGGCTCAGAGAAAGAAGCCCACTGTTAGCCCACATCTGTGTGATATCTCATTTCTACAAATTCTATAGGGGCCCTTTGTTGGTCAGCAAGGTATCCTTGATCCAGTTGGGAATCTGTTTCCAACTACAGATGGAAAATATAATATGAAAGCAGGTGGGGGTCAATTCTTTTGCCCATTCTAGGTATCACCTTGGGCACTGCTGGTCTGAAGCTCACCTACTGAAATGTATGCTAAGAAAGGGTGGTAGGGGAACAGGTGACATCTGTCAATGAAAAGAGCAAAGAATCTGGCACATTATATGTCTGGATCTAATGTTGATCCTCTTCTAGAGGGAGGAGAGAATTGTGCTCAAAATTACCATTACAAGGGTTTGGGGAAAGGATCCTCCAAGACAAACACAGGATTCCTTTTTTTGCGTACTTGGGATTAAACCCAGGGTTGCTTTACTACTGAGCTACAACCCTAGTCCTTTATCTTAATTTTTTAATTTTGAGACAAGGTCTCACTAAATTGCTGAGGCTGGTCTCGAATTTGGGTTCATCCAGCCTCAGCCTCCCAAGTTACTCAGAACAGGGTCCCTTAACATTCTTACTTACGTAAGGCCTATAAGTGAGAAATATAGCAAACAAAGAAACATAGGGCACGGCTGCCAGACTGGAATTCTGCCCACATCTTCCCATATACTGATGAAAGAAAGAAATCTAACTTTTTTTTTTTTCTCTTTCTAGGAAGGTAATGAAAGGTCAAAGACAATCGGGGCTAGGGGCTGGAGCGGTGGCTCAGCAGTTATGGCGCTTGCCTGGCACATCCATGGATGTGGGTTCAAACCCCAGCACCATCTACACAACAAAGTGTTGGAGCAATGAAAACAATATAAAAAACTAAATAGAAAAAATCGATTCTCTCTCTCTCACTGTCCCTCTCTCTCAAAAAAAAAAGGGCTGGAGCCACTGGTGAGTGGTAATGGCACCTGCCTTGCATGTGCGAGTCTGTGGGTTCGAACCTTAGCACCACATACACAATGAAGTGTCAGAGTAATGAAGGCCACGTGAAAAACTAAATAAAATTGATTCTTTCTTTCTCTCTCTCTTCTTCTCTGTCCATCTCTCTTAAAAAAGAAAGAAAAAAGGATAATCAGGGCTAGACTCCTGTGCTCAGACTAAAAACTCTTAGTCATTTAGCATTTAGCTCAAAGAATTTAAGGCAAATGTTGGTGGCCTTAATAAAAAATGAGACACATTTCTTTATCTCAACAAAAATCTCTTAAGACCTGTTCTGTTATAACATTTGCAATCACACATTAAATTACATACTAAATAATACATGAAATTTCTTGAGAGTTTAAAACAAGATCTTTCCAATCTTTTCACCACAATGGAACTTGATCTTTAGAGCTGTCGAACTTTTCTTTCTGTGCTTTTTATATTGATATCTAACTTGTCCACTTTGGTAGTTAGCCGATCAAGAATGTCATCTTGCTCCTCAATTTCTGTTTGCATCCCCAGGGCTATATCCTTCAGACGGCCCAGTCCCATGGACAGTTCATCTGTGAAAGAAAGAAATGATAAGCAGGCCTGAGCAAATGCAGTGACAGTACTTAGAAATGCTTCTTGGTCCCTCCCAGGTGTTCAGCAACATCTGGATTATTATATCCTCTGTCTCCTAAAACAGCTTAAGCTCCAGGGAGCTGGTTACATATTCCACATGTGCAAGTGAAGAGAAAATATCTGTTTACTCAATAAAAATACGTGCTTATATAGAAACCATCTTCCATTCTCTAAGATAACCACTGTTGATATGTTTGGTTTTCAAAAAAAAATTTTTTTTGAGGGGGTTACTGGGGACCAAACCCAGGAGCTCTGTACCACTGAGCTATGTCCTCAGCCCCCTTTTTTTTCCAGGGCTGGGGACCGAACTCGGGGCCTTGTGCATGCTAGGCAAGTGCTATGTCACTGAGCTAAATCACCAACCCCTCCTCAGCCCTTTTTATTTAGTTTTTGTTACTAAGGATTGAAACTAGAAGCGCTTTACCACTGAGCTACATCCTAGTCAGTTTATTTGTTTAATTATTTATTTCCAGGGATTGAACCCAGGGGTGCTTAACCACTGAGTCACATCCCCAGCCTGTAAATTTCTTAGGGCCTTGCTAAATTGCTGAGGCTGACTTTGAACATGCAAATCTCCTGCCTCAGCCTCACAAACTGCTGGGATTATAGGCATGTGCACTGTACTGGGATTTTTGTTTTGAGAAAGGGTTTCCCTAAGGTGCTGAGACTGTTCTTGAACTTGTGATCCTTTTGCCTCAGTCTCCTGCGTTGTTGGGATTATAGGTGTGTGCAACTGTGGCTGGCTATTTTTTAAAATAAGAAATGAGGTCTTGCTATGCTGCTCAGGCTGGTATTGAATTCCTGGGCTTAAACAGTCCTCCTACTTCAGCTTCCTGAGTAGCTAGGACTACAGATGCATGCCACTATACCTGGATTCCAGTGTGATTTTCTTTTTCTTTTTTAAAGGGCAGGGGGAAGAGAGAGAGAAAGAGATTCAATTTTATTTAGTTTTTCATCTGGTCTTTGTTTCTCTGACACTTACGTGTGTATGTAGTGTTGGAGTATGAACCCAGGTCCCCAAGTACAGAGTGAAGTGTCAGAGCAATGAAAGTCACATGAAAAACCAAATAAAATTCATTCTCTCATTCTGTCTCACTGTCCCTCCTGAACGTGGAAAAAAAAAACAACAAAAACAAAACAAAACAAACAAACAAACAAAAAACCCCAGTCAGATTGCTGTCCTGATCTTTAGGAGCAAAAACCCCATTTTAATGCGTAGAACTGGGCAGAATTAATTTTATTATTTTTTTATCTCCAGCTCCCTAAAGGTAGATTCAGCAGAGTTCCAGAGTGGCAAATGTGGGAAACCCCATTTGGAAACATGTCTGAGAGACAGACCTGTGAAACTGTCCCGCTAGAGCCCCTGTACCAGGTTGTTTAAGCCCCAGGCTCCCCCTGGGAGAAGGCTGCATTCCTCAGTCCACTCTGTAGGTAGCAGCAGAAAGGGGGCAGGAACTCTGTCCTTGTCCTGCTACCTGGGGTGCTCTGGCAGAAAACAATGAACTACAAAACTGTGTTCTTATGGGAACATAAAAACCCTATACTTTCTAAATCCACATCTTCCTGGACTGGGGATATAGGTTAGTAGTAGAGTGCTTGCATAGCATGCCCCAAATCCTGGGTTCCATGGGCTGTGGTAGCACAGCTAAGTGAGCTCCTGAGATAAGTGCCCAGGAGCTACTGTGATGGTACCATCTTCCTGAGTCATTCTAGTTCCCTCTTTAGGCTTTTCCAGTATTTGTGACATTTTTCTTATTTTCAAAAAGGTTGTAAAAATCAATGTAATGTTCACTTTTGTTTTTATTTTCAGAGATGTGGTCTTGCTATATTGCACAGGTTAGCCCTGAACTCCTTGATCCTCCTGCCTCAACCTCCCAAGTAGCTGGAACCACATGTATGTGCAACTGGGCTTGTTTTAACATTTGTGTTTGTTTGTTTTGTACCAAGGATTGAACCCAAGGGTGCTTAATCCTTGAGCCACATCCCAAACCCATTTTGAGATAGCGTCTTGCTAAGTTGCTCAGGGCCTTCCTAAGAAACTTTAGAACTTGTGATTCTCTTGCCTCAGCCTCCTGAGCAGCTAGGATTACGAGTGTCACCACATCAGGCCTGACTTTTGCTTTTTTTTTTTTTTTTTAAGAGAGAGAAAGGGGGCTGGAGTGGTGGCTTGTCGATTACAGTGCTTGCCCGGCATGCACATGTATGTGGGTACAAACCCCAGGACCCATGTATGTAACTAAGTGTCAGAGCAAAGAAAGGTGAAAAACTTAATAAAAATTGATTCTGTCTCTCTCTCACTATTCTTCTCTCTTAAAAAAAAAAAAAGAAAGAGAGAGAGAAAGAGGGAGAGAAATAGAATCAATTTTATTATTTTTTTCATCTGGCCTTTGTTTCCCTGACACTTAGGTATGTACGTGGTGCTGGGGTTTGAACCCTAATGCATGTTAGGCAAGTGCTCCAACTGCTGAGCCACTGCACCAGTTGTCATTTGCTTTTAAGAAGGCTAATGTTGGGCTGGAGTGGTGGTTCAGTGGTTAGGGCACTAGTCTGGCATGTACGAGGACACAGGATCAAATCCCAGCACCATGTACGCAATGAAAGCCACATGAAAAACTAAATAAAATTAATTCTCTCTCACTGTCCTTCTCAACAAAAAAAAAAAAAAAAAAAAAAAAAAAAAAAAAAAAAAAAGAAAAGAAAAAAAAGGAGGAGGAGGATAATGTCTAGAAGGACATGGCTAGCCTTAAAAGTATGTATAAGATGACCTGGGCACAAGAGGGCAGGACCAGAGCAGAGACATGCCAAGCCATCTACTTTCCCCTGATACATCTGCACCAACTGTAGAGATTAGTCTTGGTTTTGCCAGAGTATTGATAAAGTCTCATTCCCAGGTTTGTGAAAGTGTGTGTACATGTGCATTGGGGGTGGAAGACCCACCCAGGGCTGCTCTCTGCCCTTGTACTGTGAACAGCAGGCTGGGAAAGAACCAGAAGTGAGAGAGAAGAGGTGGTGTTTTGTCAACCTTCTTTCTTGCAAAATTAAAGATTAAACATTAATTGAAGAGATCAGCACATATAAGGACTTAGTGGTGGCATCACAAAAGTCAGTATTTTTTTTAAACAGTCTTTGGCTCTATGCTTATTGAGGTTATTGAAACCCATGACCTTGTAAAAACCTGTGAGGTCACCCTAGGCCTCAGAAAGCTTCTTGGAATCTGGTATAGCAAACATGCAAACAGGCATCCTGAGGTTAAAAGTATGACTAAGTAGCTGGGCTCAGTGGTGCATGCCTGTAATCCTAGTGACTCAGGAAGCCGAGGCAAGAAGATAACAAGTTCGAGGTCAACTTTGACAACTCAGTGAAACTGTCTCAAAAGTTAAAAAAAGGAAAGGAGAAAGAAACAAACAAAAAAAACAAAACAAGCCAGGGATGTAGCTGTGTGGTAAAGTGCTGCTGGGTTCAATCCCTAGTACTGAGGGTTGTGGGGGTGGGGAGAAGTATGGTAAAGCAAAGCCACCAGGCAAGAAGTTGAAGGGCAAGAGTTCCTGGAATGGGGGAAGGTATGGTAAGGGAAGAATGTAAATGAACACGCTTGTATAGCCTGTGTAAGGCAGGGATAGCTGGCCATGGGAACCAGTTGCCCACTTTGGGCTGTGGTCCTCTCCTTGCTCTGTACTTCACCCTGTGGGGACTACCTGGGCCACAAGTCCTTAGTGCCAGCTGCCTCCAGTGATGGACAGCACTCAGTCCTTACCTTGCTCACTCCTTCCTCAGTTTCCCTTTTCCCTGCTCCTGTCAACAGGCACTGAAGGTACTGTGGTCCCTAGCCTGCCCTTTCTCCTGATGAAGGATAAAAGCCTTTGGAGCACCTTTAGGTGTCTCTGGAATGATCATATCTGTATACACACACTTTAAATTTTTTTTTTTTTTTTTAAAGAGAGACAGTGAGAGAGTCAGAGAAAGAGAGAAACAACTTTATTTAGTTTTTCACATGGTCCTCGTTGCTCCAACACTTAGTTGTGTATGTGGTGCAGGGGTTTGAACCCGGGCCCTCGTGCTTGCCAGGCAAGCGCCGAAACCACTGAGCTACTGCTCCAGCCCCACAGACACACTTTTAGTCTTGGAGGACTCTTACTCTGAAGGGCAAAGTCCAGAAGACAAAAGCAAGAAGTGGCTATCTGGTCCTTCCCTAGGCTCTTAGGGTGAAGGGTAGATGGGGTTAGGGTAAGAAGCCAATGAGCATGGAGAGTGCTGAAATGGGTCCTCTACTCTGCTGCTAGTGGGTTGAAAGTAGCTTTCCTGGTGAGAACAGCTACCAGGGTCTAAAGTGCCAACAAACAAGGCCTGGTGGCTCATGCTTACAATCGGAGCTGCTGGGGAAGCTAAGGCAGGACAATTACTTGAACTCAGGAGTTTAAGACTGGGCAACACAGTAAGTTCCTGTCTGAAGAAAAAAAAAAGTACTAAGATTCTCATGGAGGGTAACAGTGGTGAGCTGTGAGTGGCAGAAAACCTATTTTTTTTTTTTTTTTAAAGAAAGAGGGACAGTGAGAGAGAGAAAAAAAGAGAGAAACAATTCATTGTGTTCGTGGTGCTGGGGTTTGTACTCGCGTTAGCTGGGCAAGCACTGTAATCGCAGTTACCACTCTAGCCCCAGAAAACCTGTTATTTATTTGCTCTTGCTTATGTTTGTTCTCTGAAATCCACATCTTATTTGTGTAAACATTTGTTTTAATGCTAAAAGATTATATTTGCTGACTCTAATTCTATTTTTACTAATCATTTAAGCTACAAAATGTGGCCAGATTTCTGCATGGGAATGGCTAAATGATGATTTATGATATCAAACAATGAAAATAACCTAAATGTCTAAGAGCAGGGAATGAAATTTTTATTTTTGGTATTGGGCATTGAACCCAGGGGCACTTTACTACTGAGCCACATCCCCAGCCCTTTTTATTTTGAGACAAAGTCTCATTAAGTTGCTTAGGGTATTGCTAAGTTGCTGAGGCTGGTGTTGAACTTGCAGTTCTCCTGCCTTTGCTGGGATTACAGGCATGCACCATTGAACCCAGTGGGAATGGAACTTTTCTAAGAGAGGAACACTGACAGAGAATCAATTTTATTTAATTGGTTCAGCTGGTTTTTGTTGCTCTGACACTTCGTTGTGTATGTGGTGCTGGGGTTCAAACCCACATTCTCACACATGCCAGGCCAGGCAAGTGTTGTAACCGCTGAGCCAGCACTCCAGCCTGGGAATGGAACTTTTAAAAATTGTGTTTTTCAAATAAGTTTTGTGATTTAGGAAAGTATTCAAGATAAGTGAAAAAGGACACAAAAATATATATACTGAAATGATGCCAAATACTGATGTTATATGTACCTGTGTACACACATAGGTGAACAATTACAGGAATTATAGCAAATTAGTGAATATTACCAGAGAGTGGGATAATATGTATTTTTATCTTCAAGGCACTATTTTCCTAATTTTATTTTTTTAAGAGAGAGAGAAAGAATCAATTGTATTTAGCTTTTCATCTGGTTTACACTGCTCCAACACTTTTTGGTATGTGATGGTGGGGTTCAAACCCGGGTTCTTATGCATGCCAGGCAGGCTTGATTTTGCTGACCCACTGTTCCAGTCCTTATTTACCTAATTTTCATAATTTTTTACTAATGACTCAAAAGCAAAGGTTAAGCCTGTAGTTCCAGCTACCTGGAAGGCTGAAGCAGGAGGATCACTTGAGCCCAGCAGTTCAGAGCCAACCTGGGCAAGTTAGCTTCTGTTTCTTAAAAATAAAAAATGAAAGAAAAAAGAAAAAAAAAAGAGAAAAGTTTAATGTTATTAAAAAGACTGCAGTCATCATATAATCTAAGAAGGGAATGAGAGGAGGGAAGAAGGAAGAGAATCGGAACAGAATTCATTGTAATGAGAAGTATTCTGACATCAGTGTAAGCTGGAAAAAAATGACAAGTAAACAAGCAATTTATATAATATAAGAGTATGCATTTGATTAACATGCCATTTATGTTGTAAGCTCTGACTGCTGGAATGAGCATCACTGTGAGTGAGCAGATAAAGGAACCCATTGGTGTGTCCACTCCTGGGGGTGAGCAAGGGAAGCCTGTGCATGGACACCCATGCATCTTCACGGACTTCAGCTGTGCCTTCCACTGGAAACCGTTAAAGCTGGGAGAACTTTAATTATTTGTCTCACTCACTTTTCCAGCTCCTAACAAGGGCTGGGAGACTGACAGAGAAACGCAGATATATGTGGTGAAGTTCTTGTTTGTATAGTAAAGGGAAGAGGAGGTAGTACATGGCTTTGAATAAACTCATGCCCATGAGCAAACTCCTACTGCCTAAGCATGCTTCTCTACTTGGACTTCAAGTAACTGACTTCTTTCTTCATTAAAAAAAAAAAAAAAAAAAAAATTGGGGCTGGAGCGGTGGCTCAGCAGTTAGAGCACTTTGCATGGTATGTACAAGGACCTGGGTTTGAACCCCAGTATCACATACACAACTGTGTCAGAGAAACAAAGGCCAGATGGAAAAATAAATAAAATTGATTCTTTCTCTCTGTCTCACTCTTCCTCTCTCTCTCTTTAAAAAATTAAATGAAATTAAATTTAAAAAAATTATTGTCAAGTGTTCCTATAGTGATCTATAAATAAAGTGATGACAGAATAGACATATTTCCACGTTCTCCTGAAACCAACTGTCTGATCAGGAAGACAAGGAATAACTAGAAAAGGACCACAAATGGATCATTAGGACTGTAGAAAACCAGGGCTCTGAGTGAAAATAAGAGGAAATCAAGGGCTAGGGATACAGCTCAGTGGTAGAGTACTTGGCTAGCATGTAGGTTCAATCCTTAATATTACATGCCTCCCCCCGAAAAAAGGAGGTCACACTGAAACAGAACTTTCTGTGAGGGAAGGGGCTAGTCTGCAAAGAACAGGGAGAAGGATACACTAGGAAGATAGGAACATGAGGAAGAAAGAAAGGGGAAAAAAATCCACAAGAGCTGGCAGTAGTGAGGGAAGGAGCGGTTGGGGAAGGAGGCCACAACAAAGAACCTGGATTATGTTCTAAGTGTGTGGTTGTATACACCAGAGAGTTTTGAAGAATATACCACCAACTTTTGATTTGAAAGATCACTTTATTAGCTGTGTGAATAATGTACCAACAGGAGTACCAGATCTTATTGAGCCAGGCACTTTCCTAAGTGCTCATAGTATTGGTTCATGTAACTCTCCCATCAATCCTCAGGGGCAGCAGGTTTCACAGAGGAGGAAACTGGGCTCCATGTTGCTATGTAGGAAGAATGGAGTGAGTGGTTATATCCACGATGTGATGTAGGCCTCACAGGGACAACAAGATCCCTGTGACTATCAGGTTCCAAGCAAAAGGTGGGCATGGCTTGGCTGGACTGACACCAGAAAACAGAAAGAAGTGGACAGAATTCTGATATAGAGAGGTGGTGAGATGGACATGACTATGTGGGGTTGTGACACATGGTTAAACAGCAGCTAACTAACCGGTGGCTGTGTGTATGTTGGCTGTGCTTTGCATGAGCTACCTTGAGGATGAGTGATTTATAGAGGCTGGTGCAGCTCTTGGTCTTACCTAGGTTGCTGTCAATTTTCTGATGATAGGCTCGAAGGTGTGGATTCTTTGGGTAAGCATCTGTATTCACAGCAGAACCAGGCTCTCCAAGGACAGAGTCTGAATTTAGAAACCCAAGAGAATGGTCAACTGATATCCCTAGAAATGCTGCTTCATGAAATTTTTTTTTTTTTTTTTTTGGATACTAGGGGTGGAACCCAGGAGTGCTCTACTACTGAGGTACATCCCCAGTACCTTTTTATTATTTTCCATGTTTTTTATCACATCATAATTATATATGATGGTGGGATTTGTTGCCACATATTTGAACATATACACAACATAATGATATAATTGAGTCAACTTAATTCCCCAGTATTTCTCCTTTCCCTTCCATGCTCCTTCCCCCAGTCCCTTTTCTCTACTGATTTCCCTTTGATTTTCATGAGATTCTCCCTCTACCACATTTCTTTTCCTGTTTCCTCTCTAGCTTTCACAAATGAGAGAAAACATAACAATGCTTGACTTACTGAGTTTGGCTTACTTTGTTTGGCATTATGTTCTCAAATTTCATCCATATTCCTGCAAATGACATAATTCTTTATGATTGAATAAAACTCCATTGCCCAGCCCCTTTTAAATTTTATTTTCAGCCAGGTGTGGAGGCACATGCCTATAATCCCAACAGCATGGGAGGTTCAGACACAAGGATCACAAAGCCAGCCTCAGCAACTTAGTGAGACCTTGTCTCAAAATAAAAAAATAAAACCATGTTGGGGATATGGCTCACTAGTTAAGTGCCCCCAGGGTTAATGCCTGGTATCAAGAAAAAAAATATTTTTTTTGAGACATGGCTCACTCATTAACTTGCCAAGGCAGGCAAGTTATGATCCTTCTTTCCTACTCTCCCAAGTCACTGGGATTATAGGTGTGTGCCATCATACCTGGCTTTATTTCTTTTTTTAATTTTTTATTTTTTTAAAGAGAGAGGAACAGTGAGAGAGAGAGAGAGAGAGCGAGAATTTTAGTTAGTTTTCATGTGGCTTTCATTGCTCCGACACTTTCCTGTGTATATGTTGCTGGGTTTTGAACTTGTGGACTCTCACATGCAAGGTAAGTGTCTGAACCACTGAGCCACTGCTCCAGCCCCGAGAATCAATTTATTTAGTTTTTCATGTGGCTTTACAACGCTCCAACACAGTTGTGTATGCGGTGCTGCGGTTTGAACCTGCGTTCCTGTGCATGCCAGGCAAGCGCCGTAACCGCTGAGCCACTGCTATTTATTTCTTTTAAAGAGAGAGAGAGGGAAAGAGTGAGAGATAGAGAGAATCAATTTTTTATTTATTTTTCATCTGGCCTTCATTTCTTTGACACTTAGTTGTGTATGTAGTGCTGAAGTTCGAACTCGGGTCCTTGCTCTTCCCAGGCAAGTGCTCCCAACACTCAGCCACTGCTCCAACTCCCCTGGCTTTATTTTTACAGTGCTGGGGATCAAACACAGGGTCCTGTGCGTGTTAAGCAGCTGCTCTTATCACTGAGCTATACCCCCAGTCCCATCACAAAATTGATCTTTCATATTTTGGTTGTACTAAGGATTGAACCTGGGCCCTCTACCACTGAGCTACACCTCCAATCCTTTATATTTTATTGCTTACTTTGAGACAGGGTCTCGTTAAATTGCCCACACTGGTCTTGAATGTGTGAGCCTCCTGTGTTAGCCTCTGGAACAGCTAGAGTTACAGGCTTACACCACTGTGTATGGCATGCAATTGATCTTAATTTGGAAAATGGGTGGAAGGAATGAGGTGGCTGGCTCTGAGGTCACATAGAATGACAGGGGTGAGAAAGGATATAAAGCACGGGGGAAGAGCCCAAAGCAGTAAGCTGGTAGGCAGAGGCCACAAGTTTGAGACCAGCCTGGGCAATACAGCAAGACTGTGTCTCTCAAAAAACAAAACCAAGGGGGCTGGAGCGGTGGCTCAGTGGTTTTTGGCGCTTGTCTCGCATGTGCAGGGACATGGGTTCGTACCCCGGCACTACATATACAATGTGTTGGAGCACTGAAAGCCAAATAAAAAACTAAGTAAAATTGATTCTCTTTCTCTCTCTCACTGCCCTTTTCTCTGTTTAAAAAACAAAACAACACATAAAACCCCCACCACTAACCCTTCCCCCTGCGAAAAAAAAAACAAAAAACCTCCAGACTCTCAATCCATGGGTAACCTGGTACACAAGCTCATGAAGACATATTCATACAAGTACTATTGTAGAGCAGAGGATCTGCATCAATACAAAACTACACAGGTGCACTAACAAGGTCTGATGGTGCATGCCTGTAATCCCAGCAACTCTCAAGGCTGAGGAAAGACAACTGCAAGTTCGAGGTTCAGTAATTTAGTGAGATGTTTCAAAATAAAAAAATAAAGTGGCTGGAGCAGTGGGTTGGCAGTTACAGTGCTTGCTTGGCATGTGCAAGGACACAGGGTTTTTTTTTTTTAACATATACAGTTGCATTTATTGTCAGAAAAAACTCAGAATACTCAGGGGAAATCATTACACTAGGCATGTATACTACTCAAAGCCACACTGTGTGTAGAAGATATCTATGAAACATTTTTAAAACTATTTAGTTCATGTGTGAGCTGGAAGAAAATCGTGTTGTCTGGCTAACTACTCCCAGAACTCTGTACAGAGCCCGACTTTGCACATGGCAGGGACTTAGTTTCCTAGGGAGCCAGATCTCTCTCTTTCAAGGATTAATTGCTCTTTCAAGGACTAATTGTTCATTCATCTATTTCATGAAGTCTTCCCTCAATGAAAATAACAACAAAAACACAGCTTCCCATAATTCTCCTTTCATTACTTGCCCCTAGTCTTCATATACTTTTTGAAGGACGCAGGTTTGAACCTATGCACCATGTATATACAACGAAGTGTAAGAGCAATGAAAGCCACATGAAAAACTAGATTAAAAATAATAAAATTCTCTCTCCCCCTTATTAAAAAAAAAAAAAAAGGCTAGCACAGTGGTAAAGCACTCTTGGAATCCCCAGGATCAAGAGGAGGAAAAAAATCCTCTTTTTTTGTGCTGGGGATTTAATCCAGAGCCTTGTTCATGATATGCACACACTTTACCATTGAGCTACACTCAAGAGTGCTTTTAGCATTTTTAAAATTTTGAGACAGGGTGTTGCTAAATAGCCCAGGCTGTCTTCAAACTCCTGGGTACAAGCAACCCATTGGCCTCATTTTTCTGGATAGCTGGAACTACAGACACATGCCACTGTGCCCAGCAGACACAAGGTTTAAAAATAAAAATTGCAGCCAGGTACAGAGGCACATGCCTATAATCCCAGCAACTTGGGAGGTTGAGGCAGGAGAATCGTTAGTTTAAGACCAGTCTGAGTAATTTAGTGAGACCCTGTATCAACAATAAAATAAAAAGGGCTGGAGGGGCTGCTCAGCATATGGCATATGGCACATGGGTTGGAACCCCAGAACCACGTACACAACAAAGTGTCGGCACAACGAAAGCCACAATGAAAAACTAAATAAAATTGATTCTCTCTCTCACTGTCCTTCTTTCTCTTAAAAAAAAAAGGGGGGGGGGCAAGTGATGTAGGTGGATCATGGTTGTATGGAGTACCCTGGGTTCATCAACATTATTTTGTTACAGAAATGGGATTATGGGTGACTTTTTATTCTTTTGGAAATTTCCATGCTGTCTTTTCACTTAAAATGAACACAAAATAAATGTTAAATACTGCACGTTTGCGCCAAGAAATTTTCCTTGAACTTTAATTTTGTTCCTTTTTTTTTTCAGTACTAGGGAGTGAACCTAGTGACACTTTACCACTGTGCTACATGCCCAGTCGTTTTTATTTTGAGACAGGGTCTTACTAATTTGATGAGGGTCTCGCTAAGTTCCTGAGGCTGGACTCAAACTTGTGATCTTCCTCTTTCCGCCTCTTGAGTTGTTGGGATTATAGGTATGTACCATAGGGCTTGGCTTTCTTCCCCTTCTCCTTCTCCATTTTGCTGTACTGGGGTTGAACTCTAGGCTTCACACATGCTAGGCAAGCATTTTATTTCTCAGCTATATCCCCAGCCCTTGAACTTCAATTTCTTTTTTTTTTCCTCAAAGAGAGAGGTGGGGGGCGAGTGGTGGGGAGAAACAATTCTATTTATTTTTTCATCTGGTCTTTGTTTCTCTGACACCTAGTTATGTATGCAGTGCTGGGGTTTGAACCCAGGTCCTTGTGCAAGCCCGGCAAGCACTCTACACTGAGCCACCATTCCAGCCCCTAGAACTTCAACTTCTGAAGGCCCACAGAAATGCCCTGTCATCCCAATTTACCTCTTTTATTTTTTTATAATTTTTTTAAAACAATTTTATTTAGTTTTTCACATGGCCTTTGTTGCTCTGACATTTCATTGTGTATGTGGTGCTGGGGTTTGAACACGCATACTCATGCATGCCGGGCAAGCACCATAACCACAGAGCCACTGCTCCAGCCCCCAAGTTACTTCTTTTGGGGGAAATCTCTCTCTGTAGATTACAGTAATCCTTCTATATCATAGGGGATTGGTTCCAGGACCCTCGACAGATATCCAAAATGCATATAACCTACTCACACTTTTCTATATATGTTCCCCCCTCCCAACACCAGAACTGGGGATTGAAACTAGGGGGTACCCTACCATTGAGCTACAATGCCTACCCTTTTTATTTTTTATTTTGAGATGGGGTCTTGCTAAAGTGTCCAGGCTGGCCTCCAATTTGTGATCCTAGTCTCCCAAGTTGTTGGGATTATAGATGTGTGCTACCACGTACAGCTCCTTCTGTATACTTTAAATCATCTCTAATGGGCTGGTGGTGGCTAAGCGGTTACGGCACTTGCCTAGAATGCGTGAATACTCGAGTTTAAACCCTAGCACCACATACACAACGAAGTGTCTGAGAAATGAAAGTCACATGGAAAAATAAATAAATCATCTCTAGATAACTTATAAAACAATACAATGTAATTGCTATGTAAATAGTTGTTATATTGTACTATTTAGGATTAATGGTAGGAATTAAAAGTCTCACATTTAGTACATCATAATTTCAAGAATATTTTGGATTCATGATTGGTTGAATAGACAAATTTGGAACCTGGAGATAAAGAACCTACAAATATGAAGGGCTGACTGTATTTCCTTTCCTCCAACATCAACCTACTGAAGTCAGTCTATACATACCATGCCCATTTTATTTTTTTAAAGAGAGAGGATCAGTGAGAGGGAGAGAGAGAGAGAAAGAGAGAATCAATTTTATTTAGTTTTTTTTTCATGTGGCCTTCATTGCTCTGACACTTCGTTGTGTACGTGGTGCTGGGGTACAAATCCATGTCCCTGCGCATGAGAGGCAAGGGATGAAACTGCCAAGCCACCTTTCCAGCCCTCCATGCCCATTTTTAAAAAAAGTGTCTTAAGTTAATATATATCACACAAATGAAAGCTTTCTTTAATCTCTTAAAATTGTGTCTACTTCTCAAGGGTATGAAATCCACACGGGTTTTCTTGGGCAGTTTGTATTTTAATTTTCCCCTTACTTTCTCTCATGATTTTCCCCCTTTCTAGAATGAACTATGCCTATGTTAGTCTGTTTCAACCTCTTCTCTATCAGGTCTTTCCTTAGCTATGTCAACCATGACTATGGTAGGTTCTAGTGCTGTCAAGATATACCCTGACTTCCTTAAACGTGGCACAGAGTTAGGCACAGTCAGCTTTTGGATTCTACCACTATTTTGATGTATGTAGCTTTCTAGGGGCCTATGGAGGTCCCAGGAGGCCTAAATTCCTTTCCAGATAAGGGATGTTTCTTAGCCTATCATTTGCTATTAGTAGGCTGACTCCTACTAATATCACAAGACACAGTTTATCGTGCACACCTTGCCCATGTTGCTGCATTTCCTGCATAGGCTTGAGGGTTGTATTTGTCTTCTACTACAGTGATAAACTATTATAAACTTATCTTTTAGTTCTGAAGGTTGGAAGTCCAACCTGGGTTTCACTTAAGTTCAAGATGTCAATAGGACATCCTTCTGGATTTCTTCTGGAGGCTCTTGGCACAATTTTAAGAATATTTTAGATTCCTGATTGATTGAATACACAAATTTGGAATCTGTGGATATAGGGCCTACAAATACAAAGGGCTGAGGCTAGAGTGGTGGCTCGGTGGTTACGGTGCTTGCCTGACATGTGCCAGTATGTGGGTTCAAACACCAGCACCATGTACAAAACAAAGCTTCGGGTCAACGAAAGCAACATGAAGAACTAAATAAAAATTGCTTCTCTCTCTTTCTCTCACTGTCCCTCTTTCTTAAAAAAAAATATGAAGGGCTGACTATATTTACTTTCCTCTATTTTTTTTTTTTTAATAAAGAGAGAGGGACAGCGAGAGAGACAGAGAAAGAGACAAACAACTTTATTTAGTTTTTCACATGGCCTTCGTTGCTCCAACACTCAGTTGTGTACGTGGTGCTGGGGGTTGAACCCGGGTCCTCATGCTTGCCAGGCAAGCGCCAAAACCGCTGAGCCACCGCTCCAGCCCCTACTTTCCTCTAATACCAACCTACTGAAGTGTAGGTGTGTCCCTTCTAAATCTTTGAAGGAAGTAGTGCAGATTTCCAAATCTTTTCCTGTCTCTGACATTTTCCACCCCCTCACACCCTCTGTGCCCATGCACAAACTCCCCCCGCTCTTTTTTTTTTAAAGGGGGGGAGAGGGAGAGAGGAATGGAGACAGAGGGTGGAGAGGGAGGGAGAGAGAGAGAGAGAGAGAGAGAGAAACCACTTTAGTTTTTCATCATCTGGTTTTCGTTGCTCCAACACTTAGTTGTGTAAGTGGGTGCTGGGGTTTGAACCTGGGTCCTCGTGCTTGCCAGGCATGCGCTGTAGCCACTGAGCCACCGCTCCAGCCCCTCACTCTCTTTTTTTCAGGGCTGAGGATGGAACTTGGGGCCTTGCGAGTGCTAGGCAAGCCCTCTGCCACTGAGCTAAATCCCCAAACCCCCCTCACTCTCTTTTCTGTTTTTTCAGGGCTGAAGACCAAACTCCGGGCCTTGCGCATGCTAGGCAAGCGCTCTGCAGCTGAGCTAAATCCCCAACCCCCCCTTCCTCTCTTTTAAATTAGGAATTGAACCCAAGGGCACTCTACCACTGAGCTTATTCTCAGCCCTTGTAATTTTTTATTTTGAGTCAGGGTCTAGATAAATTGGTCAGGTGATCCTCCAGCCTTAGCCTCCTGAGTAACTGAGAATACAGGTGTGCACCACTTTGCCTGGCTGATGTTCTCTCTTTTACCTCCATCTTCCACTTATAAAGTACCCTTGTGATGACCTTGGGACCAAGTGGATAACTCTGGATAATCTCCCCCTCTTAAGGTCAGCTCTGAGTATAATCACAACTCTCCTTTTATCTATAACCTAATATATTCATGGGTTCTGGGAATTACAAAATAGACAATTCTAGTAGACTAGTTTACTTATCATAGGGATTGTTCCTAAAATTTATTTTTGCTCTTGGAAAAGCTCAGAGCTATACCAGGTAGGAACCAATGGTGGGTAGGATAGTTTTCAATGGGATGCAGGCCCCCACTTCCTTAATCATAACCTCTGGTTTCCCTTTCACCCAGCATTGTAGGATACAAGTGGTCAGAACTCCTGCCTATCACCCAGAGAGGCTATCAACCCCCACACCTCAAAGGGCCAAACCCAGAGGTTTCCGCTAGGATCCAAATGTGGGTGTGCATATAAAGGTCTCCACTCACCTACATCATCCAGTTTTCTGAGGTTTGGGTGGCTGGCTTGGTACTTTGTCTCCTGTTCTTTACTTGTGCTTATGGCTTCCTTTAACCTTTGGCTAAAAGAAAATACAAATGTTTAAAAAGGAAAAACACCTATGATGGTGTCTATAATCTTTTCAAGTGATGCATATGTGCTGAAAATCAAATGCTTATGATCAAAGCAGAGATTGCAACATTCCCTTTTCAGAGCACAGTTGCCTACACAACAAGCTCGGGAAGATCCCTGTCTTAGAAGCAAAGCATTTCATTTGCAGGCCTTTGCTTAGGAAATGAGTGATCAGGTGAAAGAAAAGTAGATAAAACTATCAAGTGGACAAGTGGTAGTTTTATCAAGGGGTCATCAAATTCTGACCTGTGGGCAAAATCTGGTCTAACATCTTTTGTTTTTTACTCTATTTTTAAAAATTGTAGTGATATACAGACACATAAAATTGCCTGTTTTTGTACAGCCACAAGCAATAAATAGCTTTTATAGATGATAATTTGATAGGGTTCTCACTAAGTTACTTAGGGCCTCATTAATTGCTGAGGCTAGCTTTGAAATTTCCATCCTCCTGCCTCAGACTCCTGAGCTGCTGGGATTACAGGTGTATGCCACTGTGCCCGTTTTTTTTTGTTTTTTGTTTTTAAACAGTTATGTTTGGTTTGTGCCCTCCCTCTACATAGCAGTACTCCCAGCAACCTGGGTGAACAATAATTCTTTGGATCTCCCACTTCCCAGGTATCCCAGAAATCAGCATCCTGTCCTGCTTCTTTTTTAGAAGGAGAGAGGAGGAGAGAGAGAGAGAGAAGAGAAGAGAAGAGAAGAGAAGAGAAGAGAAGAGAAGAGAAGAGAGATGGAGAGAATCAATTGAGTTTTTCACATGGCTTTTGTTGCTCTGACACTTAGTTGTGTACGTGGGTGCTGGGGTTGAACCCATGTACTTGCGCATGCCGGGCAAGCACCATAACTGCTGAGCCACCGCTCCAGCCCCCTGCCCTGCTTCTTTATCCTTACACAGATTGTATCAATGCCTCTAAATTCAACTGAGGACTTTGCACGTGCAAGGCATGCACTCTTCCACTGAGTTACATCCCAATCCTTTTTTCTTTTAAATTTTGAGAAAGGGTCTTGCTAAGTTGTCCAGGCAGTGTATATCTGGAATTACAGACATGCACTGCTGTGCCTAGTTTGCTAAAATCTTATTTATGATTTTATTGTATTTCTAGTTAAACTTTTTAAGAGAGAGAGAAGGGAAGAGTGTGAGAGAGAGAGGGGAAGAGATAACCACTTTTTTTTTATTTTTTCATCTGGCCTTTGTTTCTCTGACACTTAGTCATGTATGTGGTGCTGGGGTTTGAACCTGGGTCCTTGTGCATGCCAGGCAAACACTCCAACTGCTGAGCCACAGCTCCAGCTCCTCTAGGTAAACATTGTTTTTTGTTTTTTGTTAAGAGGGACAGTGAGAAAGAGAGAATCAATTCCATTTAGTTTTTCATTTGGGTTTCATTACTCCAATACTTCATTGTGTATGTGGTACTGGGGTTAGAACTGGCGTCCTTGCACATGTGAGGCAAGTGCTGTAACCATTGAGCAACCGCTCCAGCCCCTCTAGTTACATTTTTGAGGAAAATAATCTTTAATTTTAAGATGAAAATCAATGGGCAAAGGGCTGGAGCGGTGGCTCAGCAGTTACAGTACTTGCCCGAAACGCGCTACTAGGATGTGGCTTCGTACCCTAGCACCTTGTACCCAACTAAGTGTTAGAGCAATGAAAGCCACATGAGAAACCAAATAAAATTGATTCTCTTTTTCTCTCTCTCACTGTCTCTATTAAAAAAAAAAGTCAGTCAATGGGAAAAATGGATTAGGTATGGAAAAGTTGTATATCAAGACTTTTTTTTTGGTATTGGGGAATGAACCCAGGGGTGCTTTACCACTGAGCTATATATCACCAGACCTTTTAATTTTTTATTTTGAGACAAGGTCTCACTAAGATGCTGAACGCCTAAATAGTTGAGGCTGAGGCTAACATTGAACTAGTGATCCTCCTACCTCAGCCTCCCAAGCTGCTAGGATTACAGGCGTGTGCCAGTGATGGAGGTTATTTCTAACATGGATAGTGCGGTAAGTGGCAAGAGTTTGTAAGCTATCAAAAGGACCTTTTTTTTAAAAAAAATATTTTTAGGGGCTGGAGCGGTGGCTCAGTGGTTTCAGCGCTTGTCTGGCAAGCACGAGGACCCGGGTTCAAACCCCAGCACCACGTACACAACTGAGTGTTGGAGCAACTAAGGCCATGTGAAAAACTAAAATAAAAGTTGTTTCTCTCTTTCTCTGTCTCTCTCACTGTCCCTCTTTCTTTAAAAAAAAAAAAATTATTTTTAAACAGAGAGGGAGAGAGTGAGAGTAAGTTTTTTTATTCGGCCTTTGCTTCACCAACACTTAGTACTGTATGTGGTGCTGGGTTTGAACCCAGGTCTTCCTGCATGCCAGGCAAGTGCCGTAACCACTGATCCAACGTTTCAGCCCAATAGGACTTTTTTAATACAGGGATTATTTGATTTTTTTATAAGGACATGGCCTTTATTAACACTTACAATTAAAAAAGAAGTAAATTCAGGATGATGAAATCTAGGAAGTACCTAAGGAGAAGGGACAGTGAATGAGTGATGGTTTTTTTTTTTGTTTTTGTTTTTTATTTATTTTTTTGTTTTAAGAGAGAGGGACAGTGAAAAAGAGAGAGAGAAAGAATCAATTTTTAGTTTTAGTTTTTCACATGACCTTCATTGCTCTGAGACTTTCTTGTGTATGTGGGGTTTGAACTCATGTACTTGTGCATGTCAGGCAAGTGCTGTAATCGCTGAGCCATCACTTTTTAAAATTTTGGCTTTTTAAAAACAAAAATTTACATTTGTAGTCATTAATCTTTCTCAGGCAAATATTCTTATTTAAAGTACTAGGATCACAGTTGGCAGAGCGCTTGCCTAGCATGCACAAGGCTCTGAGTTCAGTCCTCAGCCCTGAAAAAAAAAAGTACTAGGATCAGTTGTGTAGCTGGGTATGGTGGTGTATGTCTGTAATCCCAGTGATTCTGGAGGCTGGGACAGGAGAATTGCAAGTTTGAGGCCAGCTTTGCAATTTTTGAGACCCTGTCTCAAAAGACAAACAGGACTGGGGATGTAGCTTGGTGCTAGAGCACCCCTGGCTTCAATCCTCAGCATTGAAAAGAGAAAAAGAGATGAAAACAATGAAGTACTAAGGATCATACTGACTGCAGTAACTTAATGGAGATTCAATTTATGCAGAATTTATAGACTATATGTCAATGGAATGAATATAGTTAGGAGCAGAGGAGAAAGGTTTCTTATTTCAACACATCTCAAAGTGAATCCCTCCTGATGAATAACTTACAGGCTTACCTGGATCCCTTGAAGGCACTGACAAGGCCTGAAAGTCAGAGTAAACCTACTTCTGCTACTTTTGTATCTGGATGTTTGAAAATGTACTCACCTGCTGTTCTGCTGAGGGGTGAGGGTACCATTCTGTTCAGGTGGAGTCTCTGTTGGTTTGGATTTGAAGTAATTGACAAGCCCCCCAAACACACTTTTAATGCTGTTGATGTGTTTCTGGCTTGTCTTCAAATCTTGATCCATTTTGTCCACCATTTTCTCTGTGCGTTCTAGGACTCCTCGCTGCCGGACCAGTTCCTAGGGAAAATAAGAGGCGGTGGCTTTATACCCTTTTATAATTCCCCCTCCCTGGATCACAAACAGCAGGCCCTTCATAAACCCTTAGTATAAGCAAGGACCAATGCTATCATTTGTAGAAGGCACACTATCACTTTGTTTTTATTTTAAAGAGAGAGGGACAGTGAGAGAGAGAGAGAGAGAGAATCAAGTTTAAGTTTTTTACGTGGCTTTCATTGCTCTGACACTTTGTTGTGTATGTGGTGCTGGGGTATGAACCTGCATACTCGCCCATGCTACGCAACTGCTGAGCCACTGCTCCAGCACCCACACTAACACTTTTTTTTTTTTTCAGGGCTTGCTAGGCAAGCACTCTGCCACGGAGCTAAATCCCCAACCTCCACACTAACACTTTTGACAACATATTCCTCTGTTCCTCCCTGACTACTCTGCTTGCTTTCTTTGCTCTCCAGTCCCTTTGCCTAAGAGGTTGGCTCACAGGGTCATGCTGAGAAGCATGGGGGTATGCCTATATGCTGCAAACCCTTTTATGTCCTCCCAGCTCTTATAATGGTTATAAGCTTGGACCTGGCACTGTCCCCTAGACTTTAGTGGGACTTCTACTTCCAACAGCCCTACTCTCTCCACCTGCTATCATTTTTTCCCCTCTCTTCTTTCTTTTTTAGCCCTGTCTCTCTATCCCTGTGGTTATCTTTAAACTATGCACAGACACTCCTTGAAGCAGGACTTGCTTTGTTCACTGTTTAGTCTCCAGTGCCTAACTCAGTAGCTGCTTGCTGTAATCTGCCAAACTGATATATGAATAATATTCTGCAGCTCTGGGGACAGCCTGGATCATAACACTCTAAAGATGATGGTTTTGGCAGAAAACGCAAACTCACTACATCAACACTAATACCCACCTTCACGTGTGACCAACTTGTTTCAGTGTTTATTTATTTTTAAAGAGAGAGGGACAGTGAGAGTGAAAGAGAGAGAAAGAGAGAACCAATTTTATTTCGTTTTCAATGTGGCTTTCATTGCTCTCTTAGTTGTGTACATGGTGCTGGGGTTTGAACCTGTGTCTTCATGCATGCCAAGCAAGCGCCTGTAACTACTGAGCCATGGTTCCAGCCCCCCTATTTATTTATTTTGCGGTGTTGAACACAGGGCCTCACTCATGCTAGGCAAGTGCTTTACCAGTGAACTACATTCCCTGTCCTTCAGTTCCTATTTCAGGATTTATCTGTAGCCATACCAGCTGTACCCCTATGAGCTGCATCTCCAGCCAGAAGACTCAAGTTTTTCTTCTTCCTACTTCCTAAGACAGTTGCTGTTTTCAGCTCCCTTCCTCTGAATCTCCTATGTACCTTATTGTAGCTTAGCAATTTTATTAACTATGTAAATACTATTTGGGGCTGCTTTATTTTGATACTCCAAACAAAATCCAAAGTAATTTTAAAACATATTTGAAATTTGAATGACAGAGATGAAACTATAGTTGGTCTTCTATATCTAAGGATTAAACCAACTGTGAATCAAAAACATTTGAAAAAGGGCTGGAGAGGTGGTTCAGCAGTACGGTGCTTGCCTGGCATGCACAATGACCTGGGTTTGAGCCTCAGCACCATATATACAACTGTTTGTTGGAAAAACAAAAACTAGCTGGAAAAAAAATTGACTTTCTCTTAAATTTTTTTTTGGAAAACCAAATTTGAAAGTGAACATGTACATATTTTTCCTGTTGTCATTATTTCCTTTTTTTTTGGGTACTGGAGACTGAACTCAGAGGCACCCTACCACTGAGCTCTAGACCTTTTCAACTTTTTTTTTTTTTGAGAGAAAGAGAGAGAGAGAGGGAGGGAGAGGGGAGAGAAGCACCAATTTTATTTTTCCATCTGGCCTTATTTCTCTAACACTGAGTTGTGCATGTGCTGCTTGGGTTTGAACCCAGGTCCTCGTGCTTGCCAGGCAAGTGCTCCAGCTGCTGAGACACACTCCGGCCCTGCTTTTCAACTTTTTATTCTGAGACAGGGTCTCACTAAGTTGTTGAGGCTGGCCTCAAACTTGAGATCCTCTGCTTCAGCTTCCCAACTAACTGGGATTACAAGCATCTGTCAACGTGCCCCATTTGTCATTCTTTCCTAAACAATAAAGCATAAGAATATAACATTTACATTAGTTATTATAAGTAATCTAAAGATGATTTAAAATACATGGGAGGAGGTAGGGGTGTAGTTCAGTGGTAGAGAGCTTACTTAGCATGTAAAAACTCTAATCCCTAGCACCACCAAAATAAATAAATAAATTAGCATATCTGTATGTAACCTACGCACATTCTCCTTTTTTGTTCTGTTTGATAGTACTGGGGACTGAACCCAGCAGCACTCTACCATTGAGACACATCCCCAGCTTTTTTTTTTTTTTTTGAGATAGCATCTCGCTAAATTGCTAAAGCTGGCCTCAAACTTTGAAACCTCCTGCCTCAGTTTTCCAAGTTGCTAGGATTATAGGTGTGTTGCCATTGCTCCCAGCATCTTTTAACTTTTAAAAATACACAATACTGGGGCTGGAGTGGTGGCTCAGCGCTCTCGGCGCTTGCCTGGCAAGCACAAGGACCCAGGTTCAAACCCCAGCACCACGTATACAACTGAGTGTTGGAGCAACTAAGGCCATGTGAAAAACTAAATAAAGCTGTTTCTCTCTTTCTCTCTCTCACTGTTCCTCTCTCTTTAAAAAAAAAAAAAAAACAACACAGTACTGGGATTGAATTCAGGGCCTTTTACATGCCAGGCAAGCATTCTACCACTAGGCTACATCTCCATAACACCATTACACTTTTTTGTTTTTTGGTATCCAGATGTGCTTAACTACTGAACCACATTCTAGCCCTTTTGATTCTGTTTTTCTAGAGAGAGGGGGGATAATGAGAGAGAGAAAAAGAGAGAGAGAGAATCAATTTTATTCAGTTTTTCAAGTGGCTTTTGTTGCTCTGATACTTCGTTGTGTATGTGGTGCTGGCGTTTGAACCTGCATCCTTGAGCACGCCAGGCAAGGACCATAACCACTGAGCCACCACTCCAGCTTGCCCTTTAGATTTTTTGAGACAGAGTCTTGCTAAGTTGCTTAGGGCACTGCCAAATTGTGGAGGCTGGTCTTGAACTTGTGATCCTCTTGCCTCAGCCTCCCGAGTTGCTGGGATTACATCTGGACCACCATGCCTAGCTATGCTTTTTTTTTTTTTTTTTTTTTTTTTAAGAGAGAGAGGGACAGAGAAAGAGAGTTCAATTTTATTTAGTTTTTCACGTGGCTTTTGTTGCTCTGACGCTTCGTTGTATATGTAGTGCTGGGTTTCAAACCCATGTCCTCGAGCGTGCCAGGCAAGCACTGTACCGCTGAGCCATCACTCTAGCCCCTACCTATACCATTTTTAAGGGACTTGTACGTCCAAAGCATTTCGTATTTGTGTGTGTGTACGTGCGTGGTCCTGTAATCAATTCTGCATGTACTTAAAGATGACTATGTAAAATTGTTGGAGCTCATTTTAGATATAAAGGTATCAATGGAAAGTCTTCTGAACATTAAGACCCAATGTTTAGCCTGAGATTTTACTTAGTGAAATTTAAAAATACAACATGTAAGGTCTGGGGATGAAGTCTAGTAGCAGAGTGGTTGCCTGGTATATGCTCAAGGCTTTGGGTTTGATTCCAGTACCAAGGAAAAGGAAAATGGATTCAAGTGATCCTCCCATCTTAGCCTCCTAATTACAGGTATGTAGACTGTGTTGGGCTGAACTTTAAAAAAAAATTTTTTTTAAGACAGAGGGACAGTGCGGGGGTGGATCAATTTATTTAGTTTTTCATGTGGCTCTCAGTGCCTGAGACTTCGTTGTGTACGTGGTGCTGAGGTTTGAACCTGGATCCTCACACATGCCAGGCAAGTACTATAACTACTGAGCCACTACTCCAGCCCCTGAACTTTAAAAGTTTTGAATGTTTGTTTTTTACTAGCTCATGAGATGTCTGAATAAATTGTCATGGATTTTTGTTTTTTTTTTTAGGAGAGGGATAGTGAGAGAATCAATTTTTATTGAGTTTTCCACATGGCTTTCGTTGCTCTCACACTTAGTTGTGTACATGGGTGCTGGGGTTTGAACCCATGTACTTGCGCATGCCAGGCAAATGCTGTAACCACTGAGCCACCACTCCAGCCCCTGTCATGGATTTTTATGTAAAAATGATTTTTGGATTGTGTCCTTTAGTATTTCAAGCAAATTTTACAAAGGCTAGTTTTTAGATGCTAATTTATCTGGAGTTTCTGCTTTTTCAAATACCTCAAGTATGTCATCTTCATATCTATCCTGATGTTGTCTATTCTGCAACAAGTTAAAGCTATAAATTACAATTAAAATTATATTCTCCAGGTGGGCACAGTGGCACATGCCTTCAATCCAAGCCACTTAGGAAGTTGAAGTAAGAGGATAGAAGCTCAAGGCCAACCATAGCAACGTGGTGAGATCTTGAAAAAAAAACAAAACCTAAAAATAAAAAGACTTGGGGCTAAGTGTGGTGGTGTATGCCTGTAATCCCAGAACCTTAGGAGTCTGAGACAGAAGGATATCAAATTCAAAGCCAGCCTGAGCTACTTAGTGAGACCCTATCTCAAAATAAAAAATAAAAATAAAAATAATGTAGGTCTGGGTCAATACTATCAAAAAAGAAAAAAAGGCCTGAGGATGTAGCTCATTGGTAGAGCGCCCCTGGGTTCAATTCTTAGTACCACAAAAAAACAATAAAAGAAAAAAAAAAAGGATTTCTCCAGTATCAATTTTTTTAAGGGAGGGAGGGAGAGACAGCGGGAAAGAGAATCAATTTATTTTTTCATCTGGCCTTTGTTTCTCTGACACTCAATTGTGTATGTGGTGTAGGGGTTTGAACCTGGATCCTTGTGCTTGCCAGGCAAGTGCTCTAACCACTGAGTAACTGCTTCAGCCCTAATCATGCATTAATTTTGAGTTTTAAATTTATATATTTTGTGTGTGTGTGTGCATGCGCATGCGTGTGTGTGAGAGAGAGAAGGAAAGAGAGAGAAGAGGGAAAGGGGGAGAGAGAGGGGGGGAGAAAGAGAGAGGGAGAGAACAAACTAGGTATTGAACCCAGGGCTTTGTGCATGCTAGACAAGTGCTCCACCACTGAGTTGCATCCCAGTCCATGAGATGATACAATTCTAATAGCTCAATATCAGCTTATTTTGCAGGATGCAGAGAACAGATGAATTTGAAGCTAGAAAGATGCTCAGAGCAACTGAGGCTGGGGTTGGTGGATATGAGGTGGCAGAGGCTCTGCTGTCATACCAGAAAGACAGTTCTTGGTTTCTTTTGATAGTGACCTCTTCCCATATGGCTTATCTTATTCACTCTCCTGCCTTAGACTCCACATCTCCATTTGGAGAGTTGCAAGGGTAAGAAGTAGCTGACATCCAGGCATGGTAGCACATGCTTGTAATTCCAGCAATATGGGAGGCTGAAGCAGGAGGTCGACAAGTTGAAAGCCAGTCTCAGCAAATAAGCCAGGCCTTATGCAATTCATTGAGACCCTGTCTCAAAATAAAAAATAAAAAGGGCTGGGGATGTGGTTCAGTGGTTAAGCGCCCTAGGTTCAATCCCAGGTACCAAAAAAAAAAGAAAAAAAAAAAAGAAAAAAGAAAAAAAGTAGTTTACAAAACCTTTCCCAAATTACAGTGAGATCTCATTTTCTTCTTCTTGTAAGTGTCACAGTCTGATTCTCAGAGGCTCTGTGTTACTGTGCTGACTTGGTGAGGAACAGATATCTGATGTACATATTATGATGGAAGCACAGAGAACTATTTGGGGGTGGCTTATCCTGCATGTGAGACTGGGAAACCAGGAGAGGGGGTACTGCTTGGGTTTCTGCGTGCTGGAAGTTACTGTTCACTGGAGGTCAGCCAGCAAAGGAGGCTTCTACTAAAATCCTCCTCCAGAAGGCAGAGGAAATGATAAGACTCAATGTGCTTGTGACTTAGTTCCAGCCAAAGAGGAAGATGGGCTTGGCAGAGCAAAGAGCATGGGAACACTGTTGCCCCTAAACCCCTGCCATTTTGAGGGCAGGACTCAAATGCTTCAGGTTCCAAGGAAACCTGAATGGCTTAGTCTTTCAAATCTTCCCCAGAACTGGGGCCATGTCACATCTTCTCTGTCTCTGAGAGAACCAGGTTGCCAAAGAGAACAGGGTGGCTGCAAGAGAAGTGAGTTCTGTAAAATACCCTCTGTGTTCATGTCCAACACACAAAGTGCTTACTTCTCAGGTGATTACTAAGCATTACCACTGATTTCTCCCCTACTTCCTGAAGTCCCAAGAGTTTTCTAAAGTTAAAACTGGAAAAAGAAGGTAGTCAGAGAAAGGACCTAGTTGGGATGGAGGGACAGTATTGAGGAACAACAGTTTTTTTCAATTCCTCTTTGACTGTGGCTTTTTGTAATAGAGTAATCTCTGAGGGAGCAAACAGAAGCAGAAGACAGGCAGATAAAGACCCTGAAAGTGCTAGTGCACAGACTGCCAAAGGTGAAATGAAACTCACCCATATAGGTAACGTTCAATGTCACCGTTGAGGAACTGAAGGAATCAGGGAATCCTTGCTGGCAGGGTGCTCTTTCAAAACATCCTTAGGGAGAGGTACTGCAAGATATTCTGCCCACAGATATTACTAGTACTATTATTTTATTTTCTTTTTTTAAAGACAGAGGGACAATGACAGAGAGAAATAGGGAATTTTAGTTTTTCCTGTGACTTTTGTTGCTCTGATACTTTGTCGTGCACATGGTGCTGGGGTACAAACCTGCATCTCTGCACATGCCAGGCATGCATCGTTTCTGCCGAGCCACTGCTCCAGCCCCCACTAGTACTATTTTTGAGATGGGGTCTTGCTCCTGCTCTGTTTCCAGGCTGGTTGTTAATTCCCAAGCCGGGATAATCTTCCCACTTCAGCCTCCTGACTGCTGATGTTACAGATGTGCTCCACTGTGCCTGGTTTGCCCAAAGATATTATTGAGCACCACTCTGCCAGGGTGATAGTGATTCAGGGATGAACTGAATAACCCAAAATCTGTCTTGATGATGCTTACAGTCTAACAGAGAGCAAGACGAAGTTCAATCTGGTATTTTTTTTTTTTTTAAAGAGAGGAGGACAGTGAAAGAAAGACAGAATAAATTTTATTTAGTTTTTCATGTGGCCCTCATTGCTCCGACACTCTGCTGTGTACGTGGTGCTGGGGCTTGAACCCGCATACTTTTGCGTGCCAGGTAAGCATTGCAACTGCTGAGCCATTGCTCCAGCCCCCTCAATCTGATATTTTTAACTTGTTGACAACATCGCAGTGCTGGGAACTGAAGAAGGCAGATGAGTCTTTGCTTCATGGAGCTTAGATTCATGGGGGAGACAGAAAGAAAGTCATGATACACATGATTGCACCTCTTGCAGGGTAAGCTTGGGCAAGGATTCTTGCCTAGTTTAAGAGGGGTGTGTGAAGGGAGGGTCCCTGATGAGGTTGGAAGAAAGTTGAGAAGGTAGGAAGTCCAAGGGTAGTAGGAATGAAGCCAAGAGCATTAGGCAGATGGAGGGAGAAGCACATGCAGTGGCTGGCCTGGGACAGCTGAAGGAACTGAGAAGGGAAGTGGAACTGTGTGGTCAGAACAGAAGGGGAATAGGTGGGGATCCTTGGCAGGATTCAGCAGGGAACAACAAGGAGATGATGTTAAGGCTAAGGCCTTCCAAGGCAGGAGTGACCACTTGGTTACAATTGCAATCACAAAGTATCTTGTAACTTTTTTTTTTTTTTAAAGAGAGAGGGACAGAGACAGAGAGAGAGAGAAAGAGAGACTAATTTTTTTATTTAGTTTTTTTCATGTGGCTTTCGTGCTCCGACACTTCATTGTGTTGGTGGTGCTGGGGTTCTAACCTGCATACTTGTGCTTGCCAGGCAAGCACCATAACCGCAGAGCCACTGCTTCAGCCCCAGCATCTTGTAATATTGAATGGGCCTTATTACTCCTGGTGTACTAAGGTTTGTTTGTTTTAGAGAGATAAAGAGAGAATCAATTTTATTTATTTTTTCCATCTGGCCTTTGTTTCTCTGACAGTTGTGTATGTGGTGATGGAGTTTGAACCCAGGTCTTCTCAGCTGGTTTGGGCTGTCCACACCCTCCGCATTCCAAAAAAGGATAAGGACCCTGCCTTATTCCTTGCCCTTATAATATCCTGCCTGATAAGAACAGCACTGTTTATTCTAGCACTTAGGCCAAATCAAAGAGTTGATGTTAACACTGTGATTATGATGGGAGCTTGGGTTACATAGTATCGGCTTGCCTTCTGGAAGAGCTGGAGACTGAAGGCAGCCATTTCTATGTGACAGATTCTTACAATAAAAAAAAAAAAAAAAGGACATTTTGCTGAGAAGGGTAAAGGTAGAAAGTTGAGTAAGAGAAGGGTAGGAGACTGTTTCTCTTCCATGGCTGCTGTTTAGAAATCTACTAAGGAATTACTTAACCTACCAGCTATTTATCTCCACCATCTTTTGCTAAGAAACAAGCTGCATCAGAATCTGGTCAATACAGAACCTCACTGGCAGTTTTTCAGAAACTGAGGGTACCATTGTGTGGCAATGTATCTACTCTAAGTTACAGAGACACCATAAGGAAATCACCTAAGTGACCACTGCACCTGGGTTAGGAGGGGTATTCTCGTTTCTCTTACCTCAGTGTGCCTTTGGTGACACTATGAAATACTATAAACGACAGAGATGAGTGGGGCTGTGCTGTAGCTGAGTACATCATGTTTGCACTCTACCAAACACTAGTCCCTTTCCACTGATGTTGCTGGGTCATCCATTTGGGTTTAATGCTGCTAGACTCTGCTGAACTGAGATCCTGGGCCCCAGAAATCTTCAGTGGAGTATGATATGCTGTTAGAGGCAAAGCAGAGTGTCCTGGGAAGGTGGGAATCCTCTGCCAGGGTGTTGAAAGGATGTACAAGGGGCTGGAGCGGTGGCTTAGTGGTTACAGCACTTGCCTGGAATGTGCAAATACGCAGGTTCAAACTCCAGCACCATGTACAAAACAAAGCATCTGAGTAATGAAAGTCACATGAAAAACTAAACAAACTTGAGTCTCTTTCTCTGTTACACTGTTCCTCTATCTTTAAAAAGAAAAAAAAGAAAGGATATACAAAAACCATGTACAAGTCGGGCATGGTGGTACACACCTGTATTCCCAGCTATGTGAGATGCTAACGCAAGAGAATTCCAAGTTTGAGGCCAGTCTGGGTAACTTAGTAAGCCCCGACTCAAAATAAAAAATAAAAAGGGCTTGGTGTATAGCTCAGTGATAGAGCAACCTTAGGTTTACTCCCCAATATGAAAAAAGAACAACAACAAAAAAAAGTCCAAGTAGGACTCAACCAGGTTTACCAAAAGGTATGAACAATACAATGTCCATCATTAGGGAACAGGTTACATAAACAGAAGTCATCCAATCAATGAAATATAACATAACCATCAAAAAGCAAACAAAACCCAAACAACTCACTAAATATTACTATGGCATGATCTTCGATTCTATTAGGCAATGTATGTATCTGAATGTATAGAATGCTTCATTTTAAGTTAAAAAAAAGAATAAAAACTTTATACAAAGAGTATCTCTATTAGGACAACGAAGCAGCTGATGGTAAATGACTGTCTTAGAAGTGGGAGGCTAAAGCAGGGGGATGGGAGGAGATCTTATGACCTTTTGTAAGTTTTGAATTTTGATCCCTAAGGGCTGGGAATGCAGCTCAGTGGTAGAGTGTTTTCCTAGCATGCACGAAGCCCTGGTTTCAATCAACAGCATGGCAAAAAAAAAAAAAAAAAAAAAAAAAAAAAAAAGGGAAGGATGTTGAATTTTGCACCACATGACTGGAATATCTCTTTGCAAAAATTTAACCTTAGGAAAAGGAGGAAGAAATCACACTGACCAAGCAGATATCTCTCTAAAGTTCTATAAAGTATTTATCAGGTCAGCCAGGTAGTAGCTGCCCCACTCTACTTCTCTGACCTCTGGTGATCAAGAGCTGTGGTGAAGACCTTTTTGAGAAATAAACCTTACCAGGTTTCACAGTAGATAAAGGGCAGTTTTCCCTGGTAGAGGTGACTTGTCTAAGTAATTTTCCTACTTCTGCCAAGCTGGGAATTATGATCTAACTTCACATTATTTATATATTCCTAATCCTCTATAAAATCTGTTGCTGAGCTGTGGAGCTCAGTGAGAGCACTTGCCCAGCAAGTGTGAGGCTCCAGGGTTCAAACCCCAGTACCAAAACAAAAACAAACAAAAAAACCCTAACAATCCCTCCCCTGCAAATATTGGCATGTTACATGGTACTGGGTATCTGGCAGGTACCCATCTAAGTTTGGAATTTAGTAGGGTATATATGGGGTCTGTTGGGAGCACTGAAAAGCCAAAAATTTTCACATTTCCCCATTCCCATCCCAACACCGAAGGGAATAAAAGAGTGATTCAAAGAGAGTCTGTACAGTCAGGCATGGTGGTACATACTGGTAAACCCAGCAGCTCGGGAGGCTGAGGCAACAGGATTGCAAGTTCAAAGCCAGCCTCAGCAATTTAGTGAGACCCTGTCTCAAAAACAAACAAAAACCAAAACAAAACAAAAACCTGTTTGTACTATATGAGGTAGGGTGAAGGTCCTGATTATTTCTAATTTGCAGGGTCTCTAATAATTTTTTATATGTGTTGGGAGGTATAGGGATGTAACTCTGGGATGCTATACCATTGAGCTACACCCTCAGCTCCTTTTATTTAACTTATTTATATACAGTGCTGAGGATAAAATCCAGGGCCTTAAGCATGCTAGACAAGTGCTCTACCACTGAGCCATGGCTCCAGTGCCCCTAGCCCCCAGCTCTTTTTTATTTTTATTTTGAAACAGGGTCTTGTCAAGTTGCATAGACTGACCTTGAATTTGTGATCCTCCTACCTGTCTCCTGAATTACTGGGATTATAGGCATGTGCCACTGTACCCAGTTTTAGCCTCTAAGAATTGAAAACTGACTCAATCCTGGAAAAATTCAATGTGTAATCACTTTGTTTAAAAAGTCTGTCACCCGCCGAATCACAAGTATACTATACTTCTCCAAGCAACTCTCAGGCCAAGACTTCTACACCAGAGGTGCCAATGCCTCTCTGCTTACATTACTCATTGCACAGACAGAAGGACCTTTTGGGGTAGCATGGCACATGTCACCATAATATACATTATATGAGTATAATATAAATATTATACCTCTCCTCTGATCACCAAAGGTTCCTAAGCAACCTTCTCTTTCCCCTTTCTTTATACATATCCTGTCCTTCATGTCCCTGCTCAGGAGTCCAAGAATCCTGTTCTAAGCCAATTCATTTACATATTCCATCTCTCCTCCCTGGAAACATCCTTCATCATCACTCATCACTCTTCTTATTCAAACTTCAGTCTTCAAAGTCAGATTCAAGTTTATCTTCCACCACAATACCCTAGTTTATGCTGCTTTGATTTCCTACTTTACTTTGTTCTCATAGTTTCCAGAAATGACTCTTTAAATAGTTCTTAGTTTGCTTCCTTGAGCCTGGGAACCCCAATCAAGTGATTCTATTCATTAGGGCCCTGAGCTCTCAGGTGATCCTCTCAAATCTAAGCTCAGACTTTCCATCTGGACTGGAACGCAGGAGTCCATTATAGAGAGGATGTAAAAACCACAAGCAAAACTTCTCAATGAGGGCTGGAGTGGTGGCTCAGCAGTAAAGAGTGTGCCTAGCATGTACAAGGACCTGGGTTTGAAGCACAGCACCACATACACAACTTAGTGTGTAAGAAACTAAAAAACCAGATGAGAAAATAAATAAAATTAATTCGTTCTCTCACTCTCTTTAAAAAAAAAACAAGAAAAACAAAACAAAAAAATAAACTTCCTTGATGAGATCAAAGATAGGAAGGTAGATCAATGAGGGATACATATCAGGGAGAAGTGGGGAAGGGAAATCCAAGAAAATAACAATGGGGAAAAGACAAATGATCCGTTTGAGAAGTTAATCATTATACTTCATACCTGTCCAAGACCCTAAGTGATCAGGTGAGAATGAACTTTGCCAGAAAAGCGTTATGAAAAGACCTGAAGGAAGACCATATCTCAGTTTCAACCATTACATTTACAACAACAAAATGCTTAAGATTCTTCTTAGTTGATCTACTTGTAATCGCTTAGATTTTTAAACTTTATTCCCCCTCTAAGCAAAACTGTTTATTGGGCTGAGAAGAATATGTGATGTACAAGACCAGCACTTATTAACAAGTCTCTTTTTGCCTCACTGACTTAATTTCATGCATTCTAGGCTCCAACTGCCATTTTTGTGTGTGTGTGTGTGTTCCAGGTTGAGGACAGAACTCAGGACCCTGTGCATGGTAGGCTTGCACTCTTTCAACGAGCTAAATCCCAACCATCTGCCTCACTGATTCAAGATGCTATTTTGTATATTGAATGTGCACATGCATTTCTATAGGATTTTCCAAAGCTTTTCTCTGGAGTTTCCATCTTGCTCCTTTGGTCAGTCTGTCTCTTCATGTACCTAGATGACTTCATTACACAGACTGTAGAATGTGTTTTAATATCTGCTAGAATGCACTTCCTGTGGCTTTTCTTACCAAACACACATGAAATTTAGAATCAACTTTCTAGCTCCGGGGGATTAATGTTGGTATTTTTCTTGGATTGCATAAAATTTATGTATTAACTTTAGGATAATCAGCATCTTCATGCAAGGAACATCCACTTTGTGTCTTTCAGCAATACTTTCAGATTTTGCACATATCTTGTTAAGTTTATTCTTAAGTATTTTATCCTGTTGCTTTTATTGGAGCAATTGATCTTTTAATTGATTATGCAAATATTTTTCTTTTGAACAGCTTCCCAGGTGATTCTAATGTGTAGCCAGATTTGAAAAATACTGCTTTAAATGGAAAAAAAAAGTGTGGTATACAATAGTCCTCAGTAAAAATCCTAGTCTTCGAATCCTATAGATGGAAAGAACTAATAAAGATGAACTGGATTATGGCTGTCACAATCCGTGCACTGTCTGTGTAGAATTTGGGAAGAAAAGGTAAGGCCCTACATTGAACCAAATTTAGGGCGTTGCTTTCTTAGCAGATGTCCAGACAGATGGGTCTTCAAAATCTCTACTGGGTAAGATGCAGAAATGGTCAAGGAAAGATTTCTTTCAACTCAAGGCCCATTTGCTCTGATGCCTCAGAGCATCACCTGACACCTTGTGGCTCACAGTCCTCTGGGATGCTGCTGCCCAAGAAATTAAATAATAAAAAACAACAACCAGACACTCCATTTCCCTAACTCAGGGCCTGCTGCCTGCCATTCTTACTTGGACAAAACAGTTTGGAATATACCTTTGAACTAGGTACATGGGAAAAAATTCAACTAAGCAGAGTAATAGCTAAGGAAGAGTCTCGGGATAAACTCAAGTACTCCAAATACAAGTCTCTTTACATAGTTAACATGATTACAAACCATCAAGTCACCAAATAAATTCGGGAATTATCAAGAACGTGACAAAAACATTTCTCAATCATGTCTGATAATGAAAAAACTGGCCCTTTCAGCTTATCCTGTCCCAGGCTCACCTCGGAAGAGGCGACGCCGATCTTCTCAGACTCGTACATAAGGGACAGGGACCTGCTAGTGCTGGCGGCTGTGGCCTCGGACCTGCGCAGCACCTCCTGCCGCAGGTACTGCTGCCGGTCGACTGGTGCGTCGAGACCGTCGGGAAGGTCGCGGTTATCCCTCCACGGGGCGGGCCGGGAGTCCTCGTCTTCCGCATCGTCATCGAAAGGATTATAGCTTTTGGGGTAGGCGGACATAGCGCAAGTGAGGGTCTAGTTAAGGTAAAGAAGAGGCGCGCGGCCAGCGGCAGCAAAGCACCACGCCCCGTCCTTCGATCCAGCGGCCGTCGCGCGAGCTCCTTCCGCTTGAATAGTGCCGGCAGCCCCGCCTCGGAGCAGACCATTGCGCCGGGTGGCTGGGGGCAGTGAGCCACAACCAGAGCGCGTGGCACAGGCCGACTTCATAGTGTCTCTCCCCCTGCAGCGATGGGACCGCCCTCACGGCCACGCCCCACCCAAAGTCGGCAACAGAAAGATCACGTGTCAGGGAAGCCGGAAGCGGCTGCGCCTGCGCCAGCGCCTGCGCTGTGAGCTCAAGCGCTCGCAGGCCGGGTGCTGGAAGCCGGCTAGCGTCGCTGGGGTTCGCGCGGTGATGGCGGCAGCTGCGGCCCGGGGAAGCGGCGGCGGCTCGGGCTCCAGCTCCGGCTCCAGCGCCTCGCGGGGTTTCTATTTCAACACAGTCCTGTCACTGGCCCGTTCTCTGGCGGTGCAGAGACCAGCATCCTTGGAGAAGGTAACGTGAGCAGGCTCGCCCGCGGGCTGACAGGAGGAGGGGCCTGGGGCGCTAAAGCTGGCTAGGGTCTTCGGGAGGGCGAGTCGAGGACCGCTACTGACAAGAATGGTCTCCTGAGTTGAGGAGGACCGCGGGCGGAGGGATCTAGTAAAGAGAGGGGCCGACCACAAGGTGTCGACCGGGCTAGTGAGTGTACCGTGGGTGGGGAGGCGTGGGAGGATGGTGAATTTTATCTTTTGACGTCGTTGGGGCGGGCGCAGAGCGGGTTTTGGTTCTGAAACTTGAGGGCCGGTGAGGAGCAGTGGAGGTGAGCCAAAGGACCAAGGGTGCGGACACGATTTCCCCTAGGGTTTGTTTGTTTGTTTTTTACCGTGACCTTGGGGAGATTTCTTTGTCACAAAACGCGGGTGGTTTTTCCTGTGAAAGGGGTAGATGAAGCACTATTCTGAAAGTGCTTTCTGAACCGCAAACGGATTGCGCATTATTATTGAATGAGGTTGGAGGCGTTACACTTGTAAATGATATATGTGTTTGGAGAACTGAGCTCGGAATCGATTCAGAAGAGAAAGAACTCAAGCCAAAGGAATCCTTTTCTTGTGAAAAAGGTGAAAGCCAACTCAAAGGTGTGCCTGCGATAGTGGAAAGAACATAGACTTTAGAGTCAGACCTAAATTTGGTCACTGCATTGTCATTTACTGGCCTTTCCTTAGTGAAGTAACTTAAACTCTCAGAGCCTGTCTCTTTGTATATGAAAAGGTGTTTGTTTTTGAGCATTAAATCAGTTCAAGTGTAAAGTCCCTCCCTCTGGGTTAGGCTTAGAGCAGGTGAATAGCAAATGTCAACCCTCTTCACCTAGAGCAGGTGATAAGACTGAACACAGTGTTAGCATTAAAGAAATCGAGTTCTTTTGCCAACTTTCTGGCAGATGAAAAGAGAACGTTTTCTGACAGAAGGGTAATGGTGATCTGCCTCCTGCTTTGGGAGTGGTTTTGTGGCTCTGGTGATGATGAGTGAAGATGAAAGACAATTTTAGATTCTTTGTCTGTGTTAGGTAGCTTTGTGTGTTCTCAGACTTGATCTTATCACTTATCTGCAGGGTGAGCAGGTCCTAGGAGACTAATGCCAGCCTGACTTTAGTTAACGAGGGTTTAAACTGGACATGATGGCATGCTCCAGTTACTCTGGAGACTGAAGGAGGAGAATTGCTTGAGCCTAGGAATTTGGGGTCAAAGTGGGCAACATAGCAAGACCTCATCCCTTAAAGAGAGAGGGAGAAAGAGTTATAACAGCATGAAAAGAACATGAGTTTTGGCCCTAGAACTATCTGAATTGAAATCCCATTTCACTTGTTTACTGTGATTCTGGACAGGTCAGTTCTTTACTCTGATCCTCCACTTTCTCCTGTAAAACAAAACAAAATAAAACAACAAAACAAAACAGGACCTTACTTGACAGTGTATTGTGAGGATCAACAGGATGACTTGAATAGCTGGGCATGATAGTACGTGCCTATAATCCTAGCGACTCGGGAGGCTGAGGAAGGAGGATGGCAAATTCAAAGTCAACCTGGCTTTAAGCCACTTAGCGGGACCCTGTCTCAGAATAAAAAAATAGAAAGGGCTGGGAATGTAGCTTAGTGGTAAAATGTCCCTGGATTAAAAAAAAAAAAAGGATGGCATGAATAAACGCAGGCTTATGGGTACTTAATGATCACTAGCATCCCTAGATGAACCTCATAATGGACCACAGTGCTGGTTTATTAAATCAAATTCATGCCAGCTATTCAGCACATTATGTTCTTAGTAGGAGGATCAACAAACCTATCAGAAGTTTAACTGTAGGATTTAAAGAGGAAAGTGCAGGGATTAAATGCTCTTTTTTTAATAAATGGAATTTGGGGTGAAGACACCAGTGTAATTAGAAGCACCATTAAAGAATGTTATAGAACACATTTTTTTGAGAGAGGGACAGTGAAAGAGAGAAAGAGAATCAATTTTTTTTTTAAAGAGAGAGAGGGCCAAAGAGAGGGGGAGAGAATCAATTTTATTTAGTTTTTCATCTGGTTTTCATTGCTCTGACACATAGTTCTGTATGTGGTGATAGAGTTAAAACTCAGGTCCTCACACATGCCAGGCAAGCAGATACTCCTGAGCCACTGCTCCAGCTCCTGGATCATCTTCTTAAAATAGCATTTAGGGGCTGGAGTGGTGGCTTATCTGTTATAGTGCTTGCCTGGCATGAGCAAGGATGTGGGTTCAAACCCCAGCATGATGTACACAACAAAGTGTCAGGGCAACGAAAGCCACATGAAAAACTAAATAAAATTCCTTGTCTCGGGCTGGAGTGGTGGCTCAGCAGTTTTGGCACTTGCCTTACCTATGCAGGGAAGTGGGTTCATACCACATACACAACAATGAAGTGTCGTTGCCAGTGTGAAGTGTCGTCTCACTGGCAACACTTATCAGTCACTTCTGTGTAGAAGCAGGTCTGAGGCTACCTCTTTACAGTGGACTGGTTGCAAGATTGGCCTTTGGCTAGACTCTGGACACTTGGTACTTGACTGTTACCTCCATTCCCTGATAAAAGTGGTGGGTTGGGGCTGGAGCTAATGGCTTAGCAATTGTGGTGCTTACCTGCATGTGCGAGCTTGAACCCTAGCACCATGTACACAGTGAAGTCTTGGAGCAACGAAGGCCACATGAAACGCTAAATAAAATTGATCCTTTCTTTCTCTTTCTCACTGTTCCACTCTCTTTAAAAAAAAAAAAGAGTGTTGGGTCATTGTGCCTGGACTCTTTGTATTATATGATTTATTCCAAAAACCTTTCCTTCTGGGAATCTGAAAATTTTTTTTCAGTTTAAATGTTTCATATTTATGGGGCTAGAGCGGTGGCCTGGTGATTATGGCACTTGCCTGGCATGCGCAAGTACACGGGTTCAAACCCCAGCACTCATGTATACAACTAAGTGTAAGAGCAATGAAAGCCATGTGAAAATCTCAATAAAAACTGATTGTCTCTTTCTCACTGTCCTCTGTTTTTTAAAAAAAAGTTTCATATTTATCACTGAACCGAACAAACCTGGCACTGTGGCACCTTTGTAATTAAAGAAAGCTCACATTCTCATTTAAATAGTCAACTATCCAGAAAGTGGTAATGTTTTTGACTTGACATGACAAGATGAAATATGAATGCCATTTCATGTAATTGTTTATAGACTCAGCTTAATTCTCCTCCCAAGTCTCCTCTTGAAGTTGTACCTGATCTTATTACCAGTTTTCTTTCAAATCCACTGAGGATTTAGGATGATTCTTCTTGGCCAGTAATTGCTTGATCCTGAAAGTTTTATGAGACGACGTGGTGAGGAACTCAATTGAGTACACACACTGCAATGGCTGATAAAAGGTGAAGAGTGGGAATCTGAAATTTTGATAGTAGGTAGGCAGACAGTTTCTATATGACAAGACCCAATGAAAACCTTGAGTGCTAAAGTCTAATGGATTTTTCTGGGCACAAACATATTACACATGACTGCATTTACCATTGTGGCAAGGATTAGAGTTGGTGTTTTTCTCACAGGATGGAGAGAACATAAAGAAGCCTGTGCATTTGTCCTTTTCCTTAGCTGATCGCCTTGCACTGTAATAAAATTTAGCCATGAGTATAGCTATACATGTGTGGACATTCTTGGGTGCCCTGAGATAATTTATTTTGTGAAGGAAATGTCTGTAGGTGGCTGAGACTTGATTCTGTTAGGGGTCATTGTTGCTGTGTAGTCGTATAATATGTGTATGCGTATTATATTTCCCTACTTTAAAACAATTGACAAGGGGCTGGCATGCTGCTCAGTGGTTGGAACACTTGCCTGGCATGTGCAAGGACCCAGGTTCAAACCCCAGTACCACATACACAACTGAGTGAGAAACAAAGGCTGGATGAAAAAAAAATAAAATTGATTTTTAAAAAATTGACAAGAAGTAATTTACTTTTTTTTTAAAAGAGAGAAATCAATTTTATTTAGTTTTTCATGTGGTTTTGTTGCTGTAATACCTCGTTGTGTACGTGGTGCTGGGATTTGAACCTGGGTCCTCACGCATGCCAGGCAAATGCTGTAACCATGGAGCCGCTGCTCCAGCCCCAGTACTTGACATTCTTGTTTTTCTTTTTTTTAAGAGAGAGGGGGACAGTGGAATAGAGAAATAATCAATGTTTGTTTAGTTTTTCACATGGCTTTCGTTGCTCTGACATTTTGTTCTGTATGTGGTGCTGGGGTTTGAACTCGTGTCCTCGTGTATGCTAGGTGAGCATGGTAACTGTTGAGCCACCACTCCAACCCCATACTTGACATTCTTAAGGAAAAAAATCTTGATGTTCTTAAGAGTAAAGGAATTTCTAAGTACCCTCTGGGATATTATTATTTTTTTTTTTAAAGAGAGAGGGAGAGAGGAAGAGAAAGAATCAATTTTATGTATTTTTTCAGCTGGCCTTAGTTTCTTTCTTTTCTTTGGCTTTTTTCCTGTTATTTATTTATTTTTTAAAGAAATTTATTTGTTGAACAATCAAACACGCTTCTAACAAAAAATATAATATATAAGTTATGAATATTAGATTTACCCCCCAAGACTCCCCCAATTATCCACCCTTATCCCTCCCCCTTCCTCCTTCCCAAAACATCTCTACAAATGCCTTAGGTTGTATGTCATTACAACTTTTCCGAATTTAAATCATGAGACTTGACCTCCTTTCTCAATGGCCAGGGTCTAGCTCCAGCCTCCACAGATGAGTGAAGACATTCGACCTTTGGTTCTCAGGGTTATGCTGATTTTACTCAGCATAATTTCTTCCATAGCATTCCATTTACCTTCAAAGGCTGCAATATCATTGTTTCTAATTGCTGAGTAAAACTGCATGGTATATATGTACCACCGTTTTTGGATCCATTCATCCAGTGAGGGACATCTGGGTTGTTTCCATAATTTAGCTATTGTAAATTGAGCTGCTATGAACATCGATTTTGCTGTGTCACTGTAGTGTGCTGATTCTAAATCCCCTGGAAAAATACCCAGGAGAGGAATAGCAGGATCATATGGTGGGTCCATTCCTAGTTTTTTGAGGATTCTCCACACTGCTTTCCAGAGGGGCTGTACCAGTTTGCAGTTTCACCAACAGTGTGCTAGTGTACCTATCTCTCCACAACCCCTCCAGCATCTATTTTTGTTTATTTTCTTCATTTTTGCCAATCTGACTGGCGTGAGGTGATATCTTAATGTAGTTTTCATTTACATTTCTCTGATTACTAGTGATTTAGAGCACTTTCTCATGTATTCATTGGCCTGATCAATGTCCTCTGTTGAGAAGTTTCTATTTAGTTCTTTGACCCATTTATTGATTGGGTTATTTGTGGTTTTGAAGTTGATGTTTTTGAGGATTTTGTAGATTCTGGATATGAGGCCCCTGTCTGAGGAATCATAGCCCATGATTCTCTCCATTTCCGTAGAAAACCTCTTGACTCTTTTGATTGTTTTCTTGGTGGTGCAAAAGCTTTTTAGCTTTATGGCATCCCAATCACTGATTTTTGACTTTACTTCCTTCACTTTAGGAGACATGTTGAGAAAGTCTTTAGGCCTACTCCCAAATGATGAAGTGTTGGACCTAATTTGTCTTCCATCAGTTGCAAGGTAGCTGGTTTAAATCCAAGCTCCTTGATCCATTTTGATTTGATTTTCATGCAAGGTGAAAGATAAGGGTCTAATTTCAACTTTCTGCAAGTGGATGACCAGTTTGTCCTGCACCATTTGTTGAATATGGCCTTAGTTTCTTGGACACTTAATTGTGTATATGATGCTGGGGTTTGAACTTGGTTGCTCGTGCATACCAGGCAAGTGCTCCCACCACTGCTCCTGCCCTCCATCCCTACCCCACTGGGATAATTAAGAGGGAGATGAGCGTTGAAAAAACTAATCTTCCAAAAAAAAAAAAAAAGAAAGAAAAGCTAATCCCCCTCCTTTTATATATATATATTTTTTTTCTCTTTTTTCCCTTTTTATTTATTTATTACTTTTTTGGTGGTTAATAGAGGCCTCACACATGTTAGGCAGGCACTCTTATCTCAGAGCTACATCTCCAGCTCTTTTTGGTTTATTTTCTTTTTTTAAAATATGTTTTCTTTTATTTTAAGAGAGAAGGACAGTGAGAGAGAGAAAAACCAATTTTTATTGAGTTTTTCATATGGCTTTCGTTGCTCCAACACTTGGTTGTGAACATGGGTGCTGGGGTACTTGTGCATGCTGGGCAAGCGCCATAACTGCCAACCCACCACTCCAGCCCCTATTTTCTTTTCTTTTCTTCAAAGAAAGAGGGGACAGAGAGAAAGAGAGAAGCAATCTTTATTTAGTTTTTCAGTGACTTTCATTCCTCAGACACTTCGTTATGTATGTGGTGCTGGGGTTTGAACTCGCATCTTGCCCTTGCCAGACAAGTGCCGTAACCACCGTTCCAGCTCCCCCACTTTTTTTTTTTTTATAAAGAAAGAAGGACAGTGAGAGAGAGGAAATTTTTTATTTAGTTTTTCACATGGCTTTCGTTGCTCTGACACTTAGTTGTGTACATGGGTGCTAGGGTTTGAACCTGTGTACTCGCACATGCCAGGCAAGTGCCATAACTGCCGAGCCACTGCTCCAGCCCCTTTTTGGTTTATTTTCAGATGGTGTCTTATTAAGTTGTCCAGGCTGGCCTCCAACTTGTAATCTTTCTGCCTTAGCCTCCCAAGTTGCTGTAATTACAGGGTTGTGTCACATCAAACCTGGGTTCTTCTCTTTTCTTCCAGAGTGATGTCAGAGAACTGAGAGAGGACTTGGTCCAGATGGGGTTGACTTGGGGAAGGCTCATTTTCCTGGACCAGATCTGAGCTCAGAGATAGTGTAACACAGGCAGCCCTGTTGTTCTTTTAGGGGCACTTGAAGTACCTTAACGGCATATTTTCCCTACTTTCCACAGTTATGTTTACTTACTTTAGTCATCCACTTGAATCCCAGGCTGTGATGCCAAGTTTATCACTATTTGGTGAATTTTTACTTTTTTTCTTTTTAATTACTTAATTCACTCATTTAGAAAACATCTATTGTGTTCTGACTTTTTGATTGGTATGTGCTAGGCCTGGTAAAGAAGAAACAGTCCTAATTTAGTTCTTTGGGTTACCAGCAACAATTCAGACTTGTTGTAGGTCCCCCAGCTACTGTTGTATCCCAGGTCTAGTGACCAGACTCTTGCCATTTTCAGGTAACTAAACCCAATATCCTTGGGCATCTGATTCATGTCTAAACTTGGACTTTTTCTTGCAAGACTGCCCCTAAAACTGCCCCTACCACCTCAAGGACTTGCCTCTGGGACTGGAGTCCACCTCAAAGGACACTTTGTGTGAAGCCCACTGGACCAAGTTCTACTCAGTCTTTAGTCCTCTCCCTCTAGGAGAAAGTTGAGGGGAGAAAAATAGATGAGAAAAAAGATATTTCAGTACTCTCTGGGATCTCCACGTAGGTTGATTTCTAGATTTGTGCTTGCTGATTTCTTTCCTTTTTTTTTTTTTAATACCTGGGATTGAACCCAGGGGTGCTTAACCACTGAGCCACATTCCCAGCCATTTTTATATTTTATTTTGGGACGGGGTTTTGTTAAGTTGCTTAGGACCTCACTAAGTTGCTGAGGCTGGCTTTGAATTTGCAATCCTTCTCAGCCTCTGCTGGGATAACGGGTATGTGCCTGGCTGCTCTCTGATTTCTAATGGTCTGCTAGTTTTTTTGTACTTTCCTGGTTCTCGCCCATCTTCAGTATGTTACTGAGTCACTTCTATCATGCTTCTTTCTGGCTCTGCCTGATTACATTTCCTTTGCCTCCAGGAAATCAGTGACCTGGGCAGAGCTGCAAAGGAAGCAGCATCCTTTGCACTTCCATTCCTGTATCCCCTCTCAGGAAGCTTTGATCAGTCCTTTCCCCCATCCTAAAATATCTTCATCTTCAGTTAGAATGCCAGAATTTCTGGGTTGGAGCAGTGGCTGGGCTGTTACAGCGCTTGCCTGGCTTGCGTGAGGACACAGGTTCAAACCCCAGCACCTTGTGCAAGTGTTAGAGCAACAAAAGCCACATGAAAAACTAAGTGAAATGGATTCTCTCTCAAAAAAGAAAAGAAAAAGAATGCCATAATTTCTAGATATCTTAACTGAATGTTGATCTATGTGATTTATTTATTTATTTTGAGACCAGGTTTCACTGTGTTGCCCGGGCTAGTCTCAAACCCCTGGGCTCAAGTGATCCTCCTGCCTCAACCTCTCAAGTAGGGGAGGACTATAACACAGGCCATTGTGCTTGGCTTGATCTAATATTTAGATGGCACTGTGACATTAGAGACAGGCTGAATCTTCCTGGTGGTCATGTGGGCTCTCAAAGAGGAGCTGTTAACTCTATAACTGGAGGAATGTGTGATTATGTGCTTGGCACAGATGGCTTTGTGGAATTCATGACTGTTGATTCTGTCCTTTGGAATGATCTGCTATGGAGTTAAAATCATGATATTGTCATATTCGAGGCATCATGAAGCTGAAAAATTCCTGTCCTCGTTCCCTTGCTTTATGAGGCCATGTTAAAAGAGCAGTCCAAAGAGTGAAAGGAGAGAGAATTAAGTTGTCAAAGGTTGTTCATGGGGGCCGGAGCAGTGGCTCAGCCATTGGTGTGCTTGTCAGGCTTGCATGAGGACCTGTGTTTAATCCCTGGCACCACATACACAACTAAGTGTCAGAGAAATAAAGGCTACCTGAAAAACTATATAAAATTGATTCTTTCTCCCTCTCTCTCTTTCTCTTAAAAAAAAAAGATTGTTCATGTTGCTGGAAACCTCTATTATTCTTGTTATTGTTGTCATTGTCCTCCTCCATCTTGGATTTTCCTCATCCTCTTCTCCCTTCTCTCATTTCTTCCCCATCTCCTTCTCCTGATTGAATTCTGGCTTTGAACATTCAGTCTTCCTACTCAGCCGCCCTAGCTGCTGGGATTATAGGTGTGCACAGCTGTGCTTGACCTATCCTTTTTTTTTTTTTTTTAAAGGGAGAGAGGGACAGTGAAAGAGAAAGAGAGAATCAATCTTTATTTAGTTTTTCATGTGGACTTTGTTGTTATGGCACTTCATTGTGTACGTGGTAGTGCTAGGGTTTGAATCCACGTACTCACACATGTCAGGCAAATGTCATAATTGCCAAGCCACTGTTCCAGCCCATCATTGATTTTTTTTTTTTTTATTCAAAAGAGAGAGGGACAGGGGCTGGACTGGTGGCTTAGCGGTTACGGCGCTTGCCTGACATGTGCAAGTACGCGGATTCAACCCCAGCACCATGTATATGATGAAGTGTTGGAGCAACAGAGGCCCCATGAAAAACTAAATAAAAAAATCATTAAAAAAAGAGAGGGACAGTGAGAGAGACAGAGAGAGAAAGAATTTTATTTAGTTTTTCATGTGGCTTTCAGTGCTCCAAGGCTTCGCTGTATACATGGTGCTGGGGTTTGAACTCGTATACTCATGCATGCTAGGCAAGTGCTATAACTGCTGAGCCACCGCTCCAGCCCCCCATCATTTATTTTAATTGCTGAAATTTGCTTATGTATTTCATGTTTCTCCTTATTTATAAGTTATTTATTTTTTATGTATCTTAGCATACTGAAAAAAAGCTTGGCCTTTCATGAACATTGCCAAACCAGTCAGAATACTAATTTTATTGGAGTAGTAAAATGACAAGTAAATACAGGGTTGAAGCAAAAATCCTCAGGTCTCATTTGCATTTATTTGTAGAGATCTAAGGCAGAAGTTATTCTCTTTTCCTGAATGTTTTGTGTTTAAAAACTGATCTGGGGGGCTGGAGCGGTGGCTCAGCGGTTTCGTCGCTTGCCTGGCAAGCACAAGGACCCGGGTTCAAACCCCAGCACCATGTACACAACTGAGTGTTGGAGCAACTAAGGCCATTTGAAAAACTAAATAAAGTTGTTTCTCTTTCTCTGTCTCTCTCACTGTCCCTCTCTCTTTAAAAATAAATAAATAAATAAATAAAAACTGATCTGGAAGCTCGGATTCAGGACAGCCAGGATTATACCATTATGAAAACATTCATATAATGGCATTCATTCATGTAATGAATTTTTGAATGCTTACTGTGTCAGACACTATGCTAGGCCTTGGCATTAGAGGAATGAATCAATAGACTTTTTTTTTTTTTTTTTTTTTTAAGAAAGAGGAGACAGTGAGAGAGAGAGAGAGAAAGAGAGAAGCAATCTTTATTTAGTTTTTCATATGACTTCCATTCCTGGGACACTTCATTGTGTACATGGTGCTGGGGTTTGAACTTGTGTACTCAACACATGCCAGGCAGGTGCAGTAACCGCTGAGCCACCGCTCCAGCCCCTAGACATTTTTTTTTTAATGAGTGGTTACAATTCCAAGAACCTGTAGGAGATTCCTTTATTCTGTTTTAAAAGTCCAGCCTGTAGTCCAAGCTAATTGGAAGGCTGAGGCAAGAGGATTGCTTGAAGAAGTTGAGGCCAGCCTGGGTGACAGTAGGACTTCTGCCTCAAAAGAAAAAAAAAGTATATGTATACATAAATAAATAAAATAAAGACCTATTTGAAAAAAAAAAAGAACAATTTTCTAAAATGTTTCTTTTGTACTCTGGATCAGAGCATAACTTTTCTAACTTTATATATTTTTTATTTCACTTCATTTACCATGAGATTCATCTTCTCTTTTTTTTTTTTTTTTGGTGTATGCTAGGGATTGAACACATGGTCTTACATTCTAGGCAAGAGCTCTGCAACTGAGCCCACTTCTTAGAAATTTTTAGGAAACGACATGCATTCAGCAGAATTTCTAGCCTGCTGCTTATGTGGACAGGTCCCATAAGTAGATCTATTAACCCTGACAAGTGTTTCAACAACTAGTACAAGTACTAGCATGTCATGTTAACTAAAGAACTTTTCAAACAGTACCCAAAACTCATCTAATGTCTGAAGAGGAGTGGAGGAGATTTGGAGTCCATCAGAATCCAAATTGGGTTCATTTCATGACTCATGAACCAGAACCACATTCATCTTTTCAGATGACCTATTCCAAAAGAACAACAAAAATGAAGAATAGTTGGGATCACCACCTAAGTCGTTTGCAAATTGTATATGTGTGTATGACATAGTAAATTCTTAGTGAAATTTCAGTGAATTCTTGGAAAAATGTACAAATCATTTATACTTATGCATGAGCTGTATTATTCACAGAAGAGCTCAGGTAAGTGCAACTGCAAATAGGTTACTATACAGTGTTTAAGATAAAATTTCTAGTCAGTTTTTCTCTTGGTATAAGTGTTTGTTTGAAATTACCTGTTACTTTTTTTTTTTCCAAAGAGAGAGGTACAATGAGAGAGAGAGAGAATTCAATTTTATTTAGTTTTTCGTGTGGTTTTCATTACTCTGCAGCTTCGCTGTGCATGTCGTGCTGGGGTTTGAACCTGTGTACTTGCGCATGCCAGGCAAGCACTGCAACTGCTGAGCTCCAGCCCCTACCTGTTAACTTTTGTTAAATAAAATTTGTTGCATTAAAAAAATGTCAAGTATACAATAACTGGATCTCTTCTTAATGTCATGGAGTTTACCATGGAGACAACAAACAAGCATTAAACAATTATAAGTTAATATAATTTAAAATAGTTGCAAGTGGGGCTGGAGCAGTGGCTCAAGGGTTACAGCACTTGCCTGGCATGTGCGAGGGTATGGATCTGAACCCCAGCACCATATACACAACGAAGTGTTGGAGCAACAAAAGCCACATGAAAAAAAACTAAAACTGATTCTTTTCCCCCTTTCTCACTGTCCATTTCTCTCTTTAAAAAGTAGTTATAAGTGCAAAGAAGCAAAAGTAAATGGTGTTGCCAAACTTTGTTATGAAAATTTATCTTAATTTAAGTAATTATTATTCCTTTTTTTCCTTTTTTTTTTTTTTTTGGGTGATGCTGGGGATTGAACCCAGGGCCTTGTGCATGCTAGGGCAAGTATTCTTATCACTGAGTCACATTTTCAGCCTTACCTTTTTTTTGGTACGGAAAATTGAACACAGAGGTGCTTCACCACTGAGCTACCTCCTCAGCTCTTCCTATATTTTATTTTGAGACAGGGTCTCATTAAGTTGCTTAGTTGCTGAGACTGGGTTTGAATTTGTAGTGCTCCTAGTTTAGCCTCTTAATCTACTGGGATTATGGGCATGTGCCCATAACCAGCTTTCAGCCCTGTCTTAAGAAAGGAGTAAATAGTGTGTGGAGAAATAAAATAGGGTCCTCACTTACATGGAAGATTTTAAACATAGCTAAAGGATGGATTGGATGAATAGCTAAAGAGTGAATGTACACATTTCATTGCTGCCTTTCTGTCAGAAGGTACAACTCAAGTGAAAACCCAGAGTTGAATTGAGAGCGGCCATGTAGCCCTGTAATATTAGCTACTTGGTAGGCTGAGGCAGGAGGATTGAAAGTTTGAGGCCAGCCTGGGCAACTTAGTGAGTCCCTGTCTCAAAATGAAAATAAGGTCTGGGGATGTAGCTAAGTGGTAGAGCACCACTTGGTTTAATCCCCAGTATCCAAACAAACAAACCCAGATGTTGGAAAATTTTTGACTCATTGAACGACATTGAAAAAGACTGAGATGATTACAGTTTAGGGTGCTAAGGGTGGTATAAGAATAGGCCAGGAAAATAAGCAAGAATTTTTTTTGATCACTTGGGCAGATCATTAGAATGCTTTTGGACTTTATTTAGAAAGCAGTATAGTAGTTCTAATAGCTTTTAGGGGATTAGAGAAGAACTTAAAATATTAGCACAGTAAAATAAAATATCAGAGTTAGCATATAAGTGAAAATATTTGGTCACTTGAAATACATTTGGAAGTATTTTAAGGTCACTTGAAATGGATTTGTAAGGTCACTCTATTTATTATCAATATTAAGTATTTTTCTAAATAACTTTTCTCATTTAGGACAATAGTTTGGGGGCTGGAGCGGTGGCTCTTAGCGATTCTGGTGCTTGCCTGGCATGTGCAAGGACATGGGTTCAAACCCCAGCACCCATGTATACAACTAAATGTTGGAGCAGCAAGGGCCACATGAAAAAACTAAATAAAAATTCATTCTCTCTTTCTCTCTCTCTCTCTCACTGTCCCTCTCTCTTTAAAACAACAACAACAACAAAGAACAGTAGTCTATTAGATCTTCAAAAGGGTGGGGGAGATTTACAGTTATGTAAGTATAGGATCATAGGATTTTGGATCTCCCCCCACCCCCCAGTACTAGGGATTGAACCCTGCACCACCTGCATGCTGGAAAAGTAAGCACTCTACCATTGAGCTGCATCCCTATCCTATTTATTTATTTTTCCAAGATGATATCTCGTTAAATTGTCCAGATGGGCCTTGAATTTTCAATCCTCCTGCCTTAGCCTCTTAAGTACTTGGGATTACAGGCATGAATCAACATACCTAGCTTCTTTCTTCTTTTCTTTTCTTTTTCTTTTTTTTTAAGAGAAAGGGACAATGAGAAAGAAAATCAATTTTATTTAGTTTTTTCATGGGCTTTTGTTGCTCTGAGACTTCCATTGTGTACATGGTGCTGGGGTTTGAACTTGCATACTCCTGCATGCCAGGCAAGTGCCGTAACCTATGAGCCACTGCTCCAGCCCTGCTTCATGTGTTTTGAAACTTGATTCCTGGGAGAGTATGCATTTATGATTGATATATCCTTTTATTTTTTTTTTACTGAAAATTGTGCCCAGAGGGGGTTTGCTGCTGAGCCACACCCACAGCCCTTTTATTTTATTTATTTATTTATTTATTTATTTTTTTAAAGACAAGAGGGACCGTGATCAGGGGGCCAACATCCACCCGATCAAGATCATTATCTCCCTGGTGTCTGGGTGGAAGACCGACTCGCACATGTACTTGACTCTCCATAGCTTGTTTTCTGTAAGACCCGGAGGGACAATTCCTTGTCTGTAGTCACGCACTATCTTTTTTGCATCCCAGAGTTGTTCGTTTGTCAACAGAATGTTTCTGGGATCTGTGACAGTGAAGAAGTGATTGGCTTGTCCCACAAAAGTGTTTTGATCCTATCAGAGCTCCTCAATGTTAACATTCAGTGGCAAGTCCCCAGACATTGTCCTGTATGCTGCCCACTGCCCGCCGCCCGCCACCTGCATGGCTCTGCCCAATTAAAAATGTTTTTAACAGAAAAACCTGTTAGTACTTATAGGTTGGCTCTCAGGGAATTTTGTTTCTCCAGAAAGTTTCTTCTAGAGGTTTCAAGTAACAAAAGTTGTACTCTTAAAAAAAAAATTGTTTGATTAGCCAGCTTTTGTAATGCTATTATTGTGGCTTTATTTTGACCTACATATCTTACCTAGACCCACTGTATGGTTGATTCTCATCTGCAGTTTTCTGCTTATTCATCCAGAGTTATGAGGGGTACATTTTCTCCTTGGTTTAGCATTTCTTTACAATCAAAATTCACATTGAGGTACCAGTCTTAGATTAAAGTATTGTCATGAATTCTCATCAAAGTCTAAGTAAGGTATGTCTGTTGCTTCCTTATAATTCATTGACTTATTGACCTCCTCAGTGTGGACAGGTAGAGACCCTGGATTCTTTACATAATAACCCCATTAATATCTGGGGTTATTAATGAACTTTTATAATAACCCATAACTCCCTAAAAACAAAGCAGTTTAGTGGTTTGTTGTAAAATTCTGAAAAATCATTTAATGGCATTTTTTCCATTTAAAAAAAGATTATTATGATTATTTTTTAAAGAGGGGAGGGGTTGGAGTGGTGCCTCAGCGGTTACAGCACTTCCTGGCATGCACGCTTCGTATACAACGAAGTCTCAGAGCACCAAAAGCCACATGAAAAACTAAGTAAAATTGATTCTGTCTCTCTCTCTTTCACTGTCCCTCTCTCTTTAAAAAAAAAAAAACCTAAACAAAACAAAAAAAGAGCGAGAGAATCAATTTCAGTTTTTCATGTGTCTTTTGGTGCTCCAAAACTTCAAGACGTGGTGCTGGGGTTTGAACTCGCGTACTCGCACATGCCAGGCAAACGCCGTAACTGCTGAGCCCCTGTTCCAGCCCCCCAAAAGGTTATTTTTAAAGTTTTATTCTGCATGAGGACTTTGACTTGTGTCTCTTTCATCATTTGTAGAATGGGGATGTTGAATAATATGTTAATGAGTTGTAGAGATTAAATGAGTACAGACCAGCACCTAGCAAGTGATAGAAGCACAATAAATGTTACCTGAGCTGAATGTGGTGGCTCACATCTGTAATCCTAACTGTTCAGGAGGCTGAGGCAGGAGGATTGCAAGTTTTAGGCCAGTCTGGGCAATTTAGCAAGAACTGTCTCAAAATAAAATAAAATTTAAAATGGGCTAGGGAGTAGCTCAGTGGTGGAGTGCTTATCTAGCATGTGGTGTAAGCCCTGTGTGTTCCACAGCAACACACGCACACATACACACAAGCATTGCTATTTGGAGAATGGCACCCGCAGAACTGTTCTCCCTTATCTGATGTGTTATTACTTCCTTAGGGCCCAGGTTCAAATCTTCAAAGGTCTATAACATTAGCCCCTTTCATTCTACTAGTTGTTAAAGTTCTGAAATGTCTGGTCAGGTACAGTGGATGCAGTGATGGACATAAGAAGATAAGTACACAGGTAACTCCAAAATAATAATAATGAACTCAAGAGAAGTACAAAGTTCTGAGTGGGCTATTGAGAGATACAATAGATAACATGAAGTTGCTGTTAGAAATAAGACATTTGAGATAGATTTTTGGAAGGAATTATGGAAGTTTTTTTTTTTTAACAGAGAGAAGGATAGTGAGAGAGACTGACAGAGAAAATCAATGTTTATTGAGTTTTTCACATGGTTTTGGTTGCTTTGACACTTAGTTATGTACGTGGGTGCTTGAGTTTGAACCTGTGTACTTGCACATGCTGGGCAAGTGCTGTAACTGCTGAGCCACCACTCCAGCCCGAATTACGGAATTTTTATAGGGGAAGTAGAGCAAGTTGGGTGAAAGGTGCCAATGTGGTAAAAACCATGGAAAAAAACTGTTAGGAAGTAGAATTTGTTTTATAGGTGCCTAGGTTACAGGGGAAGCCCCTAGACTGGAAGTATGCATTCACTGGGCACTGGGAGCCATTGAAGGTGTATGAACTAGAAGTGGTTAATATTATAGTAAGTGACAAAAGTCAAAGAGAGGATCTAGTTAAGAACCTGTTGCCTCACTTATATTTGACCTGTTTAGTCCTAGTTACCTAACTTGTAAACCAGGATAGTGAACATAAGACCTGCCTAAAAGTAGATGTTCAGCAGTTGGGTCCGTGTTAACTCTCCCAGCCATACATCTGTGCTTCTGGGTGCATCTGGGAGATGTCAGTGGTCCTTTGGCCTTAGGTAAGCATAATTTCTATGTACCATTTGGTTTGTGGGTATTGCTTTACAGAAATCATACCCTCCCCCAAAAAAAACCCTCAGCCTCACATTCCTTTTTTTTTTTTTCCTGTGATTTTTTTCTTTTTTTCTTCTTTTTTTTAATAGTGTTTGGGAATTAAACTTAGGGCTTGTGTATCTGTGGGATTTTTGTGGGAGAGTAATGAATTACTTGATAAATTTGTCTTTTTGTCTACACAGAGCTATGAAATATTTTCAAGGTAGTTTTGTGAGATTAAGCTTTACATGCCTAGGTCTCTTGTTTCAGGTGTTACCTCAGAGCTTCTGCCTCTGCTGTGCCTTTGCAGCCGGGGGAGTCTTAAGTCTGGGCCAGAAGAGCTATCTGCATCTCTTGTCCCATTAAAAAGAGAAAAGTATTGTATTTCGCTTGAGACTCTTGAGAAGTTTTATTTAAGTAGGAGTTGTTTTATTGATATTAAGATGTAGAAAACATTTATTTTTCTTATTTGACCCAGATCTTCTGTAAGTTTTATGTTATTTCTTTGTTCTTGTATTACCCAGATTCTGTTTATTGAAACATTATATGGTTATTTCTTATTTTTCTCTTTTTATTTTTGTTGCTACTGGGGATTAAACCCAAGGGGTGCTTTAACACTGAGCTACATCACCCATTTTTTTTATTGTTGTTTTTGTTTTTGACAGAGAGGGACAGTGAGAAAGAGAGAATCAATTTTATTCAGTTTTTCATGTGCCTTTCATTACTCCAACACCTCACTGCGTATGTGGTGCTGGGATTGAAACATGTGTCCTGATGCATGTTAGGCAAGCACCATAACTGTTGTACCACTACTCCAGCCCCTCACAAGTTCTTTTTATTTTTTATTTTAAGATAGGGGCTTGCTAAGTTGCCAGTTGTGGAGGCTAGGCTTGAATCTGCTGTTGTCCTGCATACTATGGTAAACGCTGAGCCACCGCTCCAGCCCCCCTGTCTTAAAACAAAGAACTAATAAACAACTCAGAGATCTATAAAATGATTCAGCAATTTATGAACAACATTGGTATGGTAGGCAAACTAATGATCCTCCTAAAGATGCCTATGTCCTAATCCCTGAACTTGTGTCTTTTGTCACTTTCCATGGCAATATTAAGGACTTTCAAATGGAGAGACTATCTTAGATTATGTGAGTGGGTTCACTCTAATCCCAAAGGTCCTTTAAAGTAGAAGAGGGAGGTAAAAGAGGAGGTTAGAGTGATGTGATATGAGGACCTGGCCCACCATTGTTACCTGTGAAAATGGAGGAAGAGGCCATGAACCAAGGAATGTTCTAGAGGGCCACTTCTAGTATGTGTAAAGGCCTGGAAGTGAGTGATCACTCTAGAAAAGTATGCAGCATAGCCATCATCTCAATTTTAGTCCACTGAGACTTGTGTTGGATTTCTAATCTACAAAACTATAAAGCAATATGTGTTGTTCTGAGCCACTAGGATTGCAGTAAATTATTAAAGTAATAATAATGCAAGTAGAAGCAGAAACTGAAAAAAGCAAAACTGAAAGCCTAAACTGCCTATCAAGAAATAAAATGAAAATGAATAATCATATTATTTCTTTCTTTCTTCATTCTTTTATTTTCCATGGAAAATATTGAACCACAATCAGAAAAAATTTTTAAATAGTAGAAACAACTTGGCCATTAATGTAAAATTCATTTTTTTTTACAAGAGGGAGTGTGAAAGAGAGAAAGAATCAACTTATTTTTTCCTCTGGTTTTCGTTGCTCTGATACATTGTGTTTGTGATGCTGGGGTTTGAACCCAGGTCCTCATACATGCCAGGCAAGCATGATACCAGTGAGCTACTGCACCAGCCCCTGTAAAACTTATTTTTAAAAAAGACAATAATGCGGGGCTGGAGCAGTGGTGGCTCAGCAGTTCCTGCGATTGCCTGGCAGGTATAAGGATGCGAGTTCAAACCTCAACACCACATACACAACGAAGTGTTAGAGCAACAAAGGCCATATGAAAAACTAAATAAAATTGATTCTCATTCTCTCTCTCTCTCTCTCTTTCTGTCCCTTTCTCTTAAAAAAAAAAAAAACCAAAAATGCTTGGGCTCGAGTTCAAATCCCAGCACCACGTACACAATGAAATTTCAGAGCACCGAAAGCCAAATGAAAAACTAAATAAAATTGATTCTTTCTTTAAAACAAAACAAAACAAACAAAATGCTGGGCACAGTGGTAGGGTGCTTGCCTAGCATGTACAGGGACCTGTGTTCAATCCCTAGTACCACCAAAACAAGCAAAAAACAAAACAAAGCAAAACAAAAACAACCCCCCCCCAAAAAACCGGTGGACCCATCTTTTAATTTCTGAAGTCACAAACAATTTCTTTCTTTTTTGTGTGTGTGTGGTATTGGAATTGAATGCAGAGGCATGTTACCACTGAGCTACATTTACATCCTCAGCCCTTTTTGTTATTTATTTTGAAACAGAGTCTCACTGAATTTTTGAAAGTGACCTCCAACTTATCATCCTTCCTGCCCCCAAGTATCTGGGTTCATAGACAACGTGCCACCATGCCCAGCTTCTATATAAATATTTTTTGTTGAGCAGAGGTGAAAGATCTCAAGTCAGAGTAATCTAGAGTCCCAGTGGGTATTTTGTTTTCTGGTACTTGGGATTGAACCCAGGGCCTCACGCCTGCTAGGTAAGCACAATCCCACTAAGCTACATATCCTGTGCTTTTTTTAAAAAATTGAGGCAGATCAGAGGAGACAAGGATGGTGAAAACTGTGTAGCCATTACATCTCTTTCCTGGTGGGGTGACAACTAAAGAAACAGTTAAGTTTGGATATGCTGATGATTCCAGTTTCTTAGCCTTGGATATTGTTAGAGCTAAGGTCTGTGCCCATTCTGAATGTTAGTTTCCAGGGTATAATATGTAAAAAAAACAGGGTTGACTGGGTGAGTGGGTGACACATGCCTGTAGTCCTAGCCACTTGAGAGCTGAAGCAGGAGGATCACATGTTCAAGACCAGGTTGGGCCATTTAGTGGGACCCTGTCTCAAAAGAAAAGATAATAAGGGTTGGGGATGTGGCTCAGTGATAGAATGCCCCTAAATTCAGTGGCCAGTATTGGAAAGCAGAAACCACAAGAAAAGAAGGAACAAGCAAACAAAAATCAAACCAGAGCACCTGCTGTATGAGGGGAAATTTATGCTTATACTTTACGTACAGAAACAATCCTTAGTTTTTAGAGTCTGGTGGCAGCCTTACCATAGGGGAGAGTCAGTATTTGGAGGAGAACCAGCTGCAGTGCTCTCTGAAGTCTGGGCACACACTAAGAACAAGATGGCAAGGCTTACAGCCCTAGGGAGATTGAGTGTTTTTTTTTCCTGTGCATTCATTCATATGTATGGTTTTTGGGCTTACAGGAAAGGACTAGACATTCTGCGCCTTGCACAAGAATGTCCCCCTGGCAGGGCCTTGCCACCACCAAGGGTAGTTGCTGGCAGTGGTCCAAATCACCAGACGCTATGGCTCCTGGCACACATCCCCTCCTCCTCATTCCACCTCCCCTTCCCTCTTCCTCTTCTTAAGAGAGGTAGAGAGAGAATCAACTTTTTTTTTTCATCTGGTTTTTGTTTTTCCCAACACTTAGTTGTTTATGTCATGCTGGGGTTTGAACCTGGATCCTTGTGCATGCCAGGCAAGCATACTACTGCTGAGCCACCTCTCCAGTCTCATCTTTGCTCTTTTTCCCTCTAGAAAAGCTCTTGTTCTGGCTGCTTCCTTTTTCATATCAACTTAGTAGACACCTTGTTAGACCCTCTTTGATCGCCCCTTCAAAAGTAATGGAGAAATATAATTAAAAATTATAAATATAGGGCTGGAGCAATGGCTCAGTGTTTACGGCACCTGCCTGGCATGCATGGGAATGCGAATTCAAACCCCAGCACCACGTACACAACAAAGTGTCGGAGCAACAGAGGCCACATGAAAAACTGAATAAAATTGATTTTCTCTTTCTCTCTCTCTCTCTCTCACTGTCCCTCTTTCTTTAAAAAATTTTTTTAAAAATCCCCCAACCCAGGCACACTTTCCACAAAGTACAAATAGAAAGAAAGCACTTTTATAACTGAATAAGCATTAAATCAGAATGTGATTGTGAATCAAAGACAATTTGCTAAGAGTACAAAGACAGAAAGAAATCTCACCCTCTATATTGCCAAGTAGGTACAACTCGTTACATGCATGTTTTCAGCATTAACAATAGTAATTAGTCCTTTAAGAGGACTTGAGGGTATCACGTGTCACACGTTGTTCATCCCAACTTTACTTGGTAATTGGAGTGACCTTAGCTATTTGGCTTCTCATATCTTTATGACAGGGAGGGTGTTTTGCTCTTTGGAATGAGGCATCTGTAGAAGTTAAGCTACTACGTTCCCACAGGAACTGGGATGTTTGCATTCCAAAGAAATGGCTCTCAGGTTCTTGGGAAAGCTATTCTAGATCAAAGACATATCTAGTCATCAAAAGGATTCATACACATTTCCAAGACAGAAGAAAGTGTGTGCAGTTGCAAATTTTGTAAAGAAAATGCTCAAAGTTTTGAGAGGAGGGAATTGTCTTATTTTCAACAAAGAGAATTGAACCTCTTATTTTTATTTTGTATTTGTCTTTATTCTCTCATATCTCCGGTATTTATGTGTTTTATCATCTGCAGTGGAAACTAGGGCCTTTAAACTGCCTGTTGCTTTGCATCTACAATACCTGGGACAATGCCTGACATTACATATGTGCCCAGTGAATAATGAATAAATGAACTAAAGGCATATTAACCTGATTGATTCTCAGTATAAGTTATTTGAAGAAGATCATGAAAAAGCAGTGACATGGAAAATGCTTATGTAATGTTGAGTATGAACTCTAGCCCTATAAGAGCTGCCCTATAGACAGGGGAGCTGAGGTTCATTGTGTCATCCAACTGTTATGTGCCAGAGCCAAGATAGAACTCCAGGTCTAACTTCAAAATCCATGTGCATTTCACTCAGCTAAAAGTTGTCAACATAAGGTACATTGTATACCCTGCCCCCAAAGAAGTCTCTAAGGATAGAAAAGCACTGAGAGCAAAGATATTTAAAAATTTAAGTGTAGCTGGGTACAGTGGCACATACTTGGATTTCAACTACTCAGGAGTTGAAGGCGGGAGGATCCATTGAACCCAGGAGTTAGAGACTAGCCTGTGCAACACAGGGGGACCCTCACCTCAAAAATGAATAAAGAAGCAAGATTTTAAGTGTTGGGGCTGGTGCGGTGGCTCAGAGGTTACCGTGTTTGCCTGGCATGCGTGAGGATGCAAGTTTGAACCCCAGTACCACATACACAACAAAGTGTCAGAGCAACAAAAGTCACATGAAAAACTAAATAAAATTTATTCTCTCTCTCTGCCCTTCTTTCTTTAAAAAAAATTATATTTTGAGACAGGGTCTGACCACTAATTTGGCAGTCTCAAGTACCTGGGATTACATATGTGTACCAGCACCCAGGAATGAGCTTTTTTTCCCCCCTACAACTTTTCTGTATTTAATAACCATGGTTTTCAGTTTTGACAAAACTGTGCTGAGTTTTAGCACATTAGCTTTACCTACCAGGTATGTGACTTCGTGTGTCTTGTATATGTTGGAGCAGGATATATTGATAAAGTATTACACATGATAGGGTAAAGGAGCTTGGATTCTTCCCTCTGGTTTGGTTTCATGTTGATTCTGATAACATTGTTTGAATCTCATTAACTCATTCTCTTGTGATTCTACCTTTTGATTTTTAATTTACAGGGAGTTTTTCAAAAAAGTGTTTTAAAAAAGTATACAGCTCAGCTGGTGGTGTTAACTCAGTAGTAGAGTGCTTGACTAGCATGGGCAGGGTCTTGATTTTGATTCCTGGCACCATAAGAATAAACAAATAATTCCTTTTAACATTTTTTTTTCCTTTTTCAAGCTGGAAGCATTGTAAGCATACAAGTCAAGCACTGTAATCCCAGTGACTTGGGAGGCTAAGGCTGAGGCAGGAGAATCCAAGTTTGAGGCCAGCGTTAGCAACTTAGCAAGGCCCTAAGCAACTTAGTGAGACCCTGTCTCAAAATAAAAAATAAAGAGGCTGGAGATATAGCTCTACGGAAAAGCACCCCTGAGTTCTATCCCCAGTACTGATTAAAAAAACAAAAAAGTTTTTCTTCACAAGAGATTTTAGTCTTTCTTTCAAGATGTGAGATGATGAGATGATTGATTGGTAAAGATCTTCAAAGTGGCTGGGGTCTGAAATATATCACTCTTTGTATTTTATTTCTGCTTCTATGAAGCATATTCTTCCTAAGAGAAATGAACAGTGAAGAAAAGTGTAAATTTAGTATTTTTTGTTATCTGTTACTACTGTATTTTTTTTGTCTAAGCATATAATCAGTAAAAGCATGGATTTCTTTCCATGTATACACATTTCTGCTTTGAGTTACTGTATGTTTTTCCTCATTACATAAGGAATGTTTTCCCATGAAAACATTTGGAAAATATAAAAAAAGCACTTTATAAAGAATTATAAAATCACTGGTTACTCTCAAAGCTCTTAGCTTTTCTTTTTTAAAAAGAGAGAAGGACAGCGTGTGTGAGAGAGACAGAGAGAATCAATTTTTATTGAATTTTTCATATGGCTTTCTATGCTCTGATACTTAGTTGTGTACGTGGGTGCTGGAGTTTGAACCCATGTACTTGGTGCATGCCGGGCAAGCGCTGTAACCACAGAGCCACTACTCCAGCCCCAACTCTTAACATTTTGATGGATTTTTTCTTCTGATAGTTTTTTCTCTGTATTTGACAGTAAAATCATTCCTTTTGTGAGTTGTTTTTATTTTTTAAAGCGGGGGGCGGGGGGCTGGAGTGGTGGCTCAGCAGTTATGGTGCTTGCCTGGCATGTGAAAGTACGTGGGTTCAAACCCCAGCACCACATACACAGTGAAGTCTTGGAGCAGTGAAGGCCACATGAAAAACTAAATAAAATTGATTCTTTCTCTCTCTCTCTCTCCCTCTCTCTCTCTCTCACATTGTCCCTCTATCTTAAAAAGAGGGGGGAGGAGGGGCTGGGGTGGTGGCACAGGGGTTACAGCGCTTGGCATGCGCGAGTATGCAGGTTCCAACTCTAACACCACGTACACAACTAAGTGTCAGAGCAATGAAAGCCACATGAAAAACTAAATAAAAAGTGATTCTCCCTCTGTGTCTCTGTCTCACTGTCCTTCTTAAATAAATAAAAGAGAGAATCAATTCTGTTAGTTTTTTCATATGCCTTTCGTTGCCCAGACACTTTGTTGTTATCTGTGGTGCTTAAGTTTGAATCCAGGTCCTTGTACATGCCAGGCAAGCGTCAAAACCACTGAGTCACAGCTCCAACTTCTCCTTTCATGATTTTATAGAATGTTTAGAACATTATTCCATATTATTGCTTATTAAAAAAAAGCTGTTAGTCAACTTTCCATTACTCTTTTTAGTCAGTTTTTTTCCTATCACTGTAACAAAATACCCAAGATAGTCAACTGAAAGAGAAAAGGGTTATTTTGGCTTACAATTTTGGAGATCCATGATTATTTGGCCTTGTAGCTTTGGGCCTGTGCTCAAGTTCATAGCCAGAAAGCAAGAGAGAGAGGGGAAGGGGCTGGAATCCCAGAATCCCCTTCCAGTCTATGCCCCTAGTTACCTGAAGACTTCATACTAGACCACACTTCTTACAAGCCCATGCCTTTGATCTTTCAAGATCCAAACTATAGAAAATACCATTTTGATTGGCTGTAACAATGAAAGCATTGTTTTCATAGGGAAGAAATTGTTGAATATCCACAGTTTCATAATATTGCAACAGATGAGTATTTAGATTGTTTCCAGTTTTTAAGTTTATATACAGCATGGTGATGGATGCATTTCTACATGACCTTTGCCTGAATTTCTGATTATTTTACAGTCATTCCTAGAAGGAAAATTGCTTGAATAGAGAATGTTGTCCTTCTTCAAATGAGAAGATGCTTTTCTTTTTTCTTGTTTTCTGTTTCCTTTACAATGCTTGGGATTGAACCCAGGGCCTTGGGCATGCTAAGCAAGTGCTCTACCACTGAGCTATTCCCCCCATCTCAGAAGATGCTTTCTTTTCAGGTCTTTTCTTTTCAAGAGTCAGTGTCCTGGTGTTTCTAAATGCTTTGGTGGGTGCTTCTTATGGCAGAAATTTTCAAGATTGGCATTACCTATGCTATCTTTAGTCCCTTAAAGATAGACATTTGCTATTGGCTTGTTTAAAAGATAAACCTAATTTTTCCATTTATTCAGTATATTGCTCACATATTACCTGCTTTGCTTTGTGCTAGCCACTGTTGGAACATATCCCAGTAACAGTGGGTTTTGTTTATTGAGCCTTTGCTGTGTGTATGTATAGTTCCAATTGTTTTATACATATTTGGTTTAATTAATTAATTAATTTAGCAGTACTAGGGATTGAACCCAGGGACACTCTACCACTGAATTATATTCCCAGCATTCTTTTTTTCTGAGACTGGTCTCATTCTAAGTGGTCTCAAACTTATAATCCTCCTGCCTCAGCCTCCCAAATTCATGGGATTACACATGCGGGCCACCCACCAACCTACATATTTGGTTTTTACAGGAGCCCTCAGGAAAATTATTACCACAGATTGATATGGGTAACCTACTTAGGTAGGCCCAAAGGAGTAGAGACTCTGGAGTGTCCTGATGACAAACCACAGAGTTTAGACACTGAGCCTGATCCCTCTCTGTATATGTCATTTTATTTTATTTTTAATTTTTTAATTTTTAAATTTTTATTTTTTAAAGAGAGAAGGACAGTGAGAGACAGAGACAGAGAGAATCAAATTTATTTAGTTTTTCACATGGCTTTTGTTGCTCTGATACTTAGTTGCGTACGTGGGTGCTGGGGTTTGAACCCGTGTACTCGTGCATGCGGGGCAAGCACTGTAACCACCGAGTCACCGCTCCAGCCCCTATATATGTCATTTTAACCTTCAGTCCACATTCCTCTGAGTGTATGTATTTTGAGGGCATGTGTATGATTATTTTAACTGCTAGAAATGTCCTTTTTATGATGTATATGTGAAGGGGAGTATGAGGAATCAACCCAGGGGCTTTCATTATTATGGGTTTTTATGGGATTAGTTTGTTCCAAATGTGGTTTATAGTTGTTTTTTCTTTTTTTAAGAGATAAGGACAGTGAGAGAGACAGAGAAACAGAGAGAATCAATTTTTTTTAAGAGAGGACAGTGAGAGAGAGAGAAACAGTAAGAATCAATTTTTATTGAGTTTTTCACATGGTTTTTGTTGCTCTAACACTTAGCTGTGCACATGGGTGCTGGGGTTTAAACCCGTGTACTTGTGCATGCTGGGCAAGTGCCGTAACCGCTGAGCTACCTCTCCAGCCAAGAGAGAACCAATTTTTTTGAGTTTTTTCTTATGGCTTTCGTTGCTCTGACACTTAGTTGTGTACGTGGGTGCTGGGGTTTGAACCTGTATACTCACACATGCCGAGCAAGCACTCTAGTCCCTGGTTTATAGTTTTTTTGTTTGTTTGTTTTTTAGGGCTGAGGACCGAACTTGGGGCCTTGCGCATGCTAGGCAAGCGCTCTGCTGCTGAGCTAAATCCCTAACCCCTGGTTTATAGTTTTTTAAAGACATCTATCTCTATTTTTTTTCAGTGGTGGACGTTGAACCCAGGGCTTTGTGTGTGCTATCCAAGTATTATATCACTGAACTACATCTGTGACTATATTTGTATATATATAATTTTTTTTGCCTTGTTTTCTAGGTCCAAAAGTTGCTTTGCATGTGCCCAGTAGATTTCCATGGAATCTTTCAACTAGATGAAAGACGAAGAGATGCAGTGATTGCACTGGGCATTTTTCTGATTGAATCTGATCTTCAGGTAAATCTTTACTGTATTTAAAGTTTCTGCAGTATAAATGGGGCATAATCAGCATTTAAATTGGTATCTGCTTATATTTACTTAATGCAATACTAGAAGAATACGTTTCCACCTAAGCAACATGGTTAAGAGAGGATACATGCAACCGGTGGGAATACATTTATTTATTTATTTATCTATGTATATATGTATGTTTGTGGGAATACATTTATTTATTTATCTGTGTATGTATGTATGTATGTGTTTTATTTTTGCAGTCCTGGGGATTGAATATTGAACCTGGGGTATTCTACCACCGAGCTACATTCCCAATCCTTTTTATTGCATTTTGAGACAGGGTCTCTCTAAAGTTGTTGTTCTCAAACTTGGGATCCTCCTACCTCAACCTTCCCAAGTACCTGGAATTATAGTTGTGCATCATCCCATCCAGCAATGTAGATCATCTTAAAGGAAAAAAAATTTTTTTGTACTGTCTGATCCATCATGTTGTGAAAAACAAAGGTTTTTTGTTTGTTTTGTTTTTGTTAAAAAGTAAGCTTAAATTCATTGAGAAGTAATTATGTGCCCTCTAGAGTAGACTAGGTTTCAAATATCAGATAAAATGCTCATCAGTCAGATTCAAGGATACATTTTTCCCCCTTTCAAAATGACAAAATTGCTGAATCTTTTGTGTGGGAGAGTACTGAGGCTGAACCTAGGGGTGCTCTATCATTTAGCTATGTTCCCCAGCCCTTTTTATTTTTTATTTTGAAACAGGGTCCTGCTAAGTTGGCTGGCGCTTGACTGGAGCTTGTGATCCTCCTGCCTCACAGCCTTCTAAGTATCTGGGTTTATAGGCATGTGCCACTGTGCCCAGCCCTTTTGAGATTTTTTTTTGTTTTTGTTTTTGTTTTAAGAAATAGGGAGAAAGGGAGCTAGAGCGGTGGCTTAGCGGTTGCAGCACTTGCCTGGCATGTACAAGGATGTAGATTTGAACCCTAGCACCACATACACAAGGAAGTGTGGGAGCAACGAAAGTCACATGAAAAACTAAATAAAATTGATTCTCTCTTAAAAAAATAAAAAATGGAGATAGAAAGAGAATTAGTTTTATTTATTTTTTCATCTGGCTTTTGTTTCTAGGACACTTAGTTGTGTATGTGGTCCTGGAGTTTGAACCTGGGTCCTCAGGCATGCCAGGCATGCACTCCAACCACTCTTAGCCACTGCTCCAGTCCCTCTTGAGATAATTTTGATGACATTATCCATTTCAAAACCTTGAGAGAAATAAATTAAGTTTTAGAATACACATCTTTTCCTAGGGATTTAAAACCTAGCCTTGGGGCTAGAGCAGTGGCTCAGCAGTTTCTGCACTTGCCTTGCATGTACTGGGATGCAGGTTTAAATCTCAGCACTATGTACACAACGAAGTGTTGGAGAAATGAAAGCCAAATGAAAACTAAATAAAATTGATTCTCTCTCTCTCTCTCTTTCTCTCTTTCTCTCTGTCCTTCTCCCCCTCCGTCCCTCTCTGTCTTAAAAAAAACTTTTAAAAACTAGCCTTGTACAGAATCAATATAATAAAAATGGCCATTCTACCCAAAGCCCTATACAGATTTAATGTAATCCCCATCAAGACACCAATGGCATTCTTCACAGATATAGAAAAAGCAATTCTCAAGTTCATATGGAATAACAGAAGACCCAGATTAGCCAAAACATTACTCTGCAGGAAGGAAGAAGTAGGAGGTATCTCAATCCCGGACCTGAAATTATATTACAGAGCTGTAGTAGCAAAAACAGCATGGTATTGGTATCAAAACAGAACTGAAGATCAGTGGAACAGAATAGAAGATCCTGAGACAAACCCCCATATCTTTAACTATTTGATATTTGATAAAGGGGCAGAAGCATAGTGTGGAAGAAAGATAGCCTGTTCAACAAATGGTGTTTGACAAATTGGACAGCCATGCATAGACAAGCTGGATCCTTATCTTTCACCCTGCACAAAAATTAAATCAAAATGGGTCAAAGATCTGGATATTAAGCCAACAACTTTAAACTTACTAGAAAAAGAAGTAGGGTCAACACTACAGGACATAGGAGTCAGCAGCTCCTTCCTTAACAAAACCCCCATGGCTCAAGCAGTAAAGTCAAAAATAAATTAATGGGATGCAATTAAACAAAAGTTTTTGCACAGCTAAAGATTTGGTCAAGAGCATCACGAGTGAACCTACAGAATGGGAGAAACTTTGCCTGCTATACCTTGGACAGAGGGCTAATATCCAGAATAAACAAAGAACTAAAAAAGCCAAACACCCACATCGTAGATAATCCAATCAATAAAATGGGCTTCAGATCTAGAAAGAAACTTCTCATCGGAGAAAGTCCAGAAAGCCCATAAATATATGAGAAAATGCTCTACATCATTAGCTATAAGGGAAATGCAAATCAAAACTTCAATGAGATTCCACCTCACTCCTAACTCTAACAGAGTGGCAAAAATGAAAAATTCTAACAACAACAGATGCTGGAGGGGCTGTGGGAAAAGAGGAACACTGTCACACTGCTGGTGAGACTACAAACTGGTTCAGCCACTCTGGAAAGCAGTGTGGAGAATCCTCAAAAAATTAGGGATGGAACCACCTTATGACCCAGCCATCCCACTCCTGGGGATTTTCCCAGAAGAGTTAGAATCAGCATATATATAGTGATGTGGCTTCCTCAATGTTTATAGCAGCTCAATTTACTATAGCTAGACTATGGAAACAACCCAGATGCCCCTCACTTGATGAGTGGATTCAAAAACTTTGGTACATATATACAATGGAATACTACTTGGCCATTAGAGAAGATGATATTATGGCTTTTGAAATCAAATGGATGGAGATGGAAAGAGTTATGCTAAGTGAAGTATCCCAATCTCAGAGACTCAAGAGCTGAATGGTTTCTCTCATCCGTGGAAGCTAGAATAAATCGAGAAGCAGTGTGTTAGATGGCTAAGCTAATAATAACCTCAAATTGTATGATTCTTAACGCAACAGAGGGATGATTGCCTAGGATACCTGGTGGCGTAGGGTGGGGGACAGGGTGCGGGGAGGGCTTAGGAAGAAT